>JASDQU010738174.1:133520-160044 GCA_032191745.1 Picea mariana
TGCATGCTATGGTTTGTTAATGGTAACAGTAACTTATATATATATTTTACTCTGTGAATTAAGTGTGTTTAATTCTGGTTAAATGCATTGTTTTTAAATCCATGTAATGAATGGTAAGCTGAGAGGTTTGCGTGAACCTGGGTAGTGAAAGGGTACACTACAAGGGAAGTGTGGCAGTCAAAGGACTATTGAGCAGAGAAGGGGCACACTTCCTGGGGTGGGACAAGCATGTGGGGAGTGAGAGGTTTTAGGTTGTTATTGTGAGTTGGCACCTGGGAAGAAATCCTTCATGTTGATTGTGTAACCTCCTCTTGCCTCAGCCTAGTTAGGAATCCATTTACCCAGGTGGATTTTAGTCCCAGCTCGGGGGTGACCCACTGTTGAGAGTGATGAGAAGCACGATCTAAGGCTGGGATGATCATGGAAGGCCTGCACGCAGTTGGTGGTCTTCTATAAAAAGATAAGTATCAATTATGTGTTCAATTACATGTGTATTTGTATATGTCTTTATATTTATGAGTATTGCCTGTGTATGTTGTATGTATAGGCTTACTGTTATTTTCGCATGAATCTTTGTATTAGCATAATGTATTTGTATTTTTTAAGTTTTATATATATGAAGTTACACAAGAGTTTCGATGTGGCATATCCTAGCAGATCTATGGTTGGGTATATTACAATTTGGATATCAGAAACAAGAGAAGTAGTAATGTGGCATGCCCCGACCTGGGAGGTCGGGGATGCTACAATATGGTATTAGAGCTCCAGTTTTCAACATTGGGCTTGGATTGGGCCATAAAAGCGGATATTGAATCAAAATTTTCAGAGTGAATTGTTGTCGAAATGGACAAAATTCGAGTTTCAAAGTGTCCATGAGTGCCAAGAGGGAACCGAGAGCACAAATTAGCTATGTTTGAAAGATCAAGAGGTGTATCATTTGGGGAAACTGGAGTGACCATAGGATCTCTTCAGGAAAGATCTGAATCATTCATAGTTGTTATATCTGGGAAGGGAGCGCAGCGGTTAACCCTTCAAGCCCTTCGAACTTCGTTGCTTTGACAATTTTTAAGATTTTGACAAAAGGAGGAAAAAATCCCTGAAGCTCCAAAGTCCTGGAGTGAATGTACATCGTAGATCATTTGGGAGAAGGTGAACCATTGGATCCCTCAAGTGGTCCAAAAATTTGGCTTTCGGGGAAATCTAGTTGTGGTTGCATAGAGTGGAGTTTTTCCTGAAGTCCTGAAGTACATAACCAATCTAGACCGTTCATGTTTAGGGACACGTGTTCGAATGTTATAAAATGTTCGGAATTTCGACGTTCGACAGTTCGGGGGTGGGGTGGTGTTCAACAATGAAATCCTACAAATCTCAAAGATCTGAAGTCCCGAAGTCCCAGAGTCCCAAAGCTCCGAGGAGCACTTGTTTGAGAGTTCAGAAATTCGGTGATCGAGAGTTTTTAAGTGTGCAGATGAGAATTTTTCCGAAGTCCTGGAGCCCCGAAGTTCTGAAGCTCTGAAGAGCATTGTTTGGTTGTTTATAAGGTTGACATTCAAGTGTTTTGATGTGATCTGGTGTGGAATTCTCTGAAGTCCCAAAGTTTCGAAGCGCTGGAGTAACGTGGCATGATGACATCACCTAGGGTGACATGGACCCACTCTATGCATGCCACGTGTCATATTCTTTTAGGATTTTCACAGACCTTTTGGGCCAATTAGAACTTGACATGTGTCTCTCATAGATTGGGCCAATTGTCATTTATGTATTTTCAACACATAGCACCCCCTGGCACATTATTGCTAATAAGACTCTGAAAGTTTGGAGATTCGACATTCGGGGGAAATGTTGTGTTGTGTTGTAAAATCCTTTGAAGACCAAAGTCCCAGAGCTCCTATCGATCATTGATCTCAACCTGTAGCATGGACCATTGATTCTTGAAACCTTCAGTGGTTTGCTAGTTCAATGTTCAGAGGAATTGAAGTGTTGTTCTATAAAATCCTTTGAATCCTGAAGTTTCAAAGTCATAGAGCATCAGAGTGACGTGGCTTGTTGAAGTTACCTAGGGTTATGTGGATCCACTTAATGATTGTCACGTGTCATCATTTTTCCTTCTTTTCAAATACCTTTTGTGCCAATTGGAACTTGACACATGTCACCCATCATATTGGGTCACGTGTCAGCTCCTTATTTATGCCACGTAGCACCCCCCCTGATGCATTATTCCTGATGAGACTGTGATACTTTTCCAATTCGACGTTCGGGGGAATGTGAGTATATTGATGCAAGAAACTATGAAGTGTGAAGCTCCAGAGAGCTTCTCTGAGAATTTGCCAGTTCAACGTTTGAAGGGAACGATGTGTGGAGTACGCGGAACTTCCGAAGCTTGAAGTTTCGAAGCCCCGAAGCTCCAAAGATGTACTGTGAAAGAGTTCACTAGTTCAACGTTTGGGATAAATAAGGCCTGAGGTAGTAAGAGCCTCTGAAGCCCGAAGTTTTGGAGCCCTAAATTCCCGAAGCTCTGGATAATCGCATATGAGCTAAGCGATTGGACATAGCCCTTGGTCATATGAGACTTCGGTCGAAATAAAGGAGGGCTAGTGTCGAATTGTTGTTTTCAAAGAAAGAAAAGGGATAAAAGAAGGAGTATGTGGGGTACAGATTAGTACAGACCTACGCCTAAATATGTAAAAAAAGGCCTGTAAGCATTTTTAGATCAATTGGATGCTTGACTTGGTAGTGATTCGGTACCCCATGGGTGAGGAGAAGATGTCTTTGTATGCTTCCATGATCTCTTCCACTTGATTTTGCTGCAAATAGAGGCTTTGTGTAGAAGTCACAGATGTGGTAGTAAACTTCTTCTTACTACGAGCACAGATAAAAAAGAAGATGAAATTCCCAATCTGTGAAATAGTAGTAGGGATTAAAGAAATAGTAGTAGGTGGCACCACCTCTGGTATCTTGTACAATTTTATACCCAAAGAAATAATAACACTATGGGGTCTAGACTCATACACAACATGTCACTTCCATAAATATGGCTGGCCTAAAATAACATCACAAACTTCAAGGGGAACAATATCACACAATACCTCGTCTTTGAAGGGCTTGATGTTGTAGGGAAACCAACACTATTGGTTGTTGTGTAGATTGTGTCCTTAGCGAAGCTAGCCGATGGTGTAGGGTTGTTGGTGTCGTGTTATCGGGAGGTCCAACCTCTTGAAGACCTCTTCTGACATTAGGTTCTTCTGACTTTCGCTATTGACAATGAAATGCAATGGAGTCCCCTTTACAAACATCTGTGAATGAAAGATGCATTCCCCTTCCTTTGGTTCTTCTGGTTCACTTGGTTGGACTTTGGTGGTAGCGACAGTGGAAATGGGTTCAAAATCGATGATCTGCTTCCCACATTATGGATTTGATTCGGATTCAAAATATACCTCTAACTTAGAAGATTTCAACTTAGCCACCAGTGACTACTTGGAGTGACATTCTTCAGTGTTGTGCGAAGGGCTTTTATGGTATTCACACCATTTTCCCTTGTCCTTCTTCAAATTCTCATTACCCTTCTTGGATTGTGGATTGGAATGGTTGTCCTGAGAGTGACCATATTTTCCATGTCCCTTGTTTTATGGGTCAGGGACACCTTTTCCCTACTGGCTGTGAGGAGTTTGCAGATCCAAACTCTCTCCTCTCCTGCTTAAATTTCTTCTCGATCTTGACAACATATCTATAAGCCACACCTAATGATGTGATTTCCATAAACTCCATTTATGTTTGAATGTATCTATGGAGAAAGACATGGTATTTGAGCACCAGATGTTGTTCAGAGTCTTTGATACCCAATTTGGTGCGCAGGGTATGGAAAATATTGGTGAAATCTGGTATAGTCTGGTTTCTTTCCTGACGCAGCATGGTCCATATTGTGTACTGGTCGTCGTAGCTTCCAAGAGGGTAGTATTGCTCTTTAATGACATCCCTGAAGGAATCCCATGTGGGGGTGACCGCAAATATTGTAGATTCCTCTATTGCCCTTTTCTCAGAGTAAGTATCCCATTAGTCATTAACATGGGGGACAACCTTGAGGAGTGCAAAAGTAATATGTTCCCCGTCGAAAAAATGGTGGACCAAAAAATACCCTTCGAGCGTACTCATCCATTTATCTACAACATTTGCATATATCAGTCCTTCAAATAATGGAATATCAAAATTTACTTGTCCATTGAAGCGGGTTGCATGGATACTTGATGAAGATGCATCTCCTGTGGGAAACCATTGAAGGATCTGTGCAAAGTTGTCCATCATTTCATTCCTTTGTCACGAAAGGTCTTCCTCAAGAAAAATTTTAAAACTCCTGCTCCATCATCTTTCTTCTCATCCCCCATGGTTTGTTTTCAGACTCGGCATGGCTGATCTTGCAAAGGCTCGACTGGTTTGAGTCCCAACTTCTTGTACCCAGATCTTGTCGGGGACATGCACGAAGAAAAATAAATGAAAAGAAGACCACTTTGAAACCACTGATCCGGATTTATGAGCGAAATGAAAGGAATAATAAACTGAATACAATAACACAAATATATAGAGAACAACAACAGATATCTAGTGAAGAATATCTTATATTGAATGAATAAAATAGGTTGAAACTGTAAAACTGCACAACTAAAAACAACTTTCTCAAATGGTGGTATCTATCTATGAGAAGAGATGTGGCTGCTACACACATCCATCCGAGAAGAATGATTACAATGAGGCTCCAAAGGCCCTTTTAACATTACTAATGAATGACAAAACCCTAGACATCCAAAAACCTAACCCTAGGAGATGAAACGCCAAATGTTGTGTGGGCCCCGATGTGTAAGTTGGTACCTCAATTTCCCGGGGTTGTAACTTTTTCATACAACCTTCGTTTTATGCACGTGATAGCATGTTGGAAAGGTATTCTTGAGAAATACACATTATGTCATAAAAATCTAACTTTGTCTATAGTTTGACTATGGAAAGATTAAAAACACTATTTAGGGCCCCAAAATGGCCTTGGAAGTACATAAAGATGTGCTGACATTGAAACTTCCAAAATAAGCCAATGGAACTAGGTGGGCAGCCACCAGTCTCTACCTGGAAGATGTGTAGGGATTTAGATAGCTCTAGAAGTGTAGAACCCAAAATTACAAAGAAGTACAGAAGAACGTGCTGAACTAAAAACTGTCAAGAGGAGCTAGTTGGAATAGGTGGCTAGCCACCAATATCCACCTGGATCAAGGAGAGATAATGATATTTGTAATAATGAAATGAACTTGCCTTTATTTATACTAATCAAGTCACCTTATTTTACTGGCAGGTTCGACTTGTCATTTTTTTTTTGTCTTTTAACTCTATTTTATTTCTTTTGTTGCTTTTACAAGTGTTTCTTCAATGCTTCAATGGAGCCGACTTGAACTTCTTTTCTTCTATTTCTTTCTAGTGCATTATGGGGTTTTCTATAATGTCTTATTTTCATTTTCTTATGGAGAATGACTGCTCAAAGTTGAAAAAATTCAACATCCTGACACCAGGTTATAGCTAGGGGAACTTCTCCCTATCATTTTGTTTCCTGGAAAACCGTTTGTTAGAGGATCACTAGATCTAGGGTTTTTCTTAGTGATGCATAGTACAATTTTTGAACAAGGGGTCAATTTTGAATAAAATTATGTCAAGTGATTGTGGGTAGCGTGGTCACATGGGCCTTGGCCAAAAATATGTGTGGGAGCTTATGAAACTCAATTTGGATTTTATGCCCTTGGACCAACTTGTCAACATGTCCCTGAATGGCTTGAGGAGGCAAGTTGCAAGATTCCATAAAACTCTATCCAAGCCTTGAATGGATGAGTTGTCAGTTACATTGGAATATTGACATCATGTTACAATTATGGGTACCCATCCACTATCCTTCCATTGCATATAAAATTGTTTGTTGGAGGATCTTCGTATCTAGGGTTTTTCTCAGTGAGGAACAATGCAATTTATGAACAAAGGGTCAATTTTGAACAAAATTGTGTTGATCAATTATGGGTAGAGTTTTCATGTGGGCCTTGGAAAAACAGACATGTGGGAGCATACAAAACTTAGTTATGTCGCTTGGTTTGGAATTAATGCCCCCGAACCAAATTGTCAACATGTCCCTTAATGGCTTGAGGAGGTGAGTTGCAACTCACCATAAAACTCTAACCAGGCCTCGAATGAATAAATTTTCGGTTGCATTGGACTCCTAACATTGGGTTACAACTAGTGGTACCCCTCTATTGTCATTTCATTGCTCGGAAAAAAACTTGTTGGATGGTATTTGAAACTAGGGTTTTGTTCAGTGAGTCACAATGCAATTTCTGAACAAGGGGTCGATTTTGAAGAACACTATGTTGGGTGATTGTGGGTAGCGTGTTCATTTGGACCTTGTATAAACAAACTTGTGGGAGCTTATAGAATTCAATTATGTTGCTAAGTTTATATTTTATGCCTCTAGACCAAATTGTTAACATGTCCCTGGATGACTTGAGGAGTCAAGTTGCAACTCGCCATAAAACTCTAACAGATCTTGGGATGGATGATATATTGGTTTCATTAGAATCGTAGCACCGAGTTACAACTATGGGAACCCATCCACTATCATTTAGTTTCCCGAAAAACCATTTGTTGGACTATCTTTAGAACTATGGTTTTTCTCAATGAGGCACAGTGTAATTTCTGAACAAGGGGTTGATTTTGAAGAACATTGTGTCGGACGATTGTGGGTACCGTGGTCGCATGGGTCTTGGACAAAAAGATGTGTAGGAACTTACAAAAATTAGTTATGACACTCGGTTTGGATTTTATGCCCCTGGACCAAATTTTCAACATGTATTGAATGGCTTGAGGAGGAGAGTTTCAACTCGCCATAAAAATCGAACTGAGCCATAGATGGAAAAACTGTCGGTTGAGCTAGAATCCTCACATCTATTTAAACTAGAGGTACCTCTCTGTTATCATTCTGTTTCCCAAAAAACTATTTTTTGGAGGATCTTTAGATCTAGGGTTTTCTCATTGAGGAAACGTGCTACCATATGTGACTTTGGTTTTATGGTTTTCAGATAGAGGTTAATTGTTAACCAAAAAATTATCCTTATACATTTATAACAAAAGTGGTAAATCAATCATAAATTATTAAAATGAAATGTGAAATAGATTTCAAATGAAAGAATAAATACTAGTAAACCAATAACTATTGATTTCAAGAAAAGGAAAGGCAAGAAAGCAAGGAAGTCAAAGGAAAGGAAAGAAAAGGCAAGGAAATTCTAGGAAAGCAAAGGAAATGAAATTCTGTACATGGAAAGAAATGTCAAGGCAAGTCAAGTCATGGAAAGACAAGGCAAGGCAAGGCATTGAAAGACAAGAAAAGGCAAGGCAAGGCAAGTCAAGACATGGCATAGCAAGGAAAGGCAAGGCAAAGCTAGAGATGGAAAGAAAAGACATGGCATGGCAAGGATACTCAAGGAAAGGCAAGGCAAGCCATGGAGAGACAAGTCAAGGAAAGAAAAAAAAAATGCCAAGGAAAGGTAAGGAAAGGAAAGGAAAGACAAGGAAATGCAATTCAAGGTAAGGCAAGGCAAGGCAAGGAAATGAAAGGAAAGGCTAGGAAATCAAAGGTAAGACACGACATGGAAATACAAGACATGGAAAGACAAGACATGACATGGAAAGAATAGGAAAGAAAAGGAAAGGAAAGGCATGAAAAGACAAGGCAAGCCAAGAAAAGGAAAGGCAAGGAATGATAAGGAAAGACTAGGCAAGCAAAGGCAAGGCAAGGCTAGACATGGAAAGACTAGTCAAGGAAAGGCAAGGAAAGACATGGTAAGACAAGGTAATGCAAGGCAAGGAAAGGCAAGGGAAGGCAAGGAAAGGCAAGGCAAGCCAAGACAAGGCAAGGTAAGGCTAAACATGGCAAGAAAAGACATGGAATGCCAAGGCTAGGCAAGGCAAGGCAAGGCAAGGCAAGGCAAGCCNGGAAAGGCAAGGCAAGGCAAGGAAAGGCAAGGCAAGCCAAGACAAGGCAAGGTAAGGCTAAACATGGCAAGAAAAGACATGGAATGACAAGGCTAGGCAAGGCAAGGCAAGGCAAGGCAAGGCAAGCCAAGACAAGGCAAGGTAAGGCTAAACATGGCAAGACAAGACATGGAATGACAAGGCTAGGCAAGGCAAGGAAAGGCAAGGCATGGAAATATGAGGCAAAGTAAGACATGGCAAGGGCATGGAAAGTCAAAGAAATGGAAGGCATGGCAAAAAACAACCAGGAAAGGAAAGGCAAGGAAAGGTTAGACATAGTTCCCTAACAACAAAAAAGAACCACAAAATACAAGAATACCATAACAACCACAAAATGAAGCCCAAATTTCAATCAATCATAAATATGAAATATTTTTTCAATTATTCCTTTCACACATTAAGAATTTTCCAATGGGATAATTTGTATCATCTTGCTAGTGCATATTACATATGTTTGACAATTTATCACCTATTAAATACGAGTATGTAAATATTGTAAATATGCTAGTATGGATTCATAGTTTGGAGCTCAAAGCCAATGTCCAATTTCCAATTGCCAATTGTTGCATAGAGCAGTAGAGGGGTTATGATTCCACTATTTCCAAGTGTCATCCTTAGAAATCATCTATTTTTTGAACATGTGCCTTAAATGAAACCATCTACCTCATTTGACTTATTAAAACTAATCATTAAATGTGTTAGTACCATATTTGCAGGCTTAAAATATTGAAGTTTATACCAAGTTCTGGTGGCGCATGTGACAAGACAAGCGCGCTACCAGAAACAAGGCATTCTTGCAGTGCATCATAAATGTGATCTCTTAAAAGTTCCAACCTCTTCGCTAGTTTGTATCATCTTCCCAAATCCTCCAGGTTCTTCACCCATTTTTGTCAAAGTCTCCATATTCTCAAATCATCATTTGATGAAGTCTCACAATTTATTCTTTATTACCTATGAAGTCGAGAGCACCAGGGATGAAGATTGCACAGAGATAGACTACATGCACTACGTGTCAAAGAGATTCATATGTGCTTGTATATATAAACAATGAAAGAAATTAGTTTCCAACAGATGTGGGATAGTCTAAAACATAGGTGTCAGGCCTTCGATGTTCAAATGAAAAGTCTTCCAGACACCAACTGCCAAACGCTTCCACCAACCAACATGTCAATGTTAAATAATTGTCTCGATGGAGCATTACAATGACCATGAAAATGTTTACATGAGGTGTTGGGAGCACCAAAAATTCAAGGTGATTGCCCAAGGTTTTAGTTTAAAATAAAGAGTGCCCAAGTATCAGAAGCAGTCTCAAAGTGCACCAAGGGGATATCCATAATTGTTGAGGGTGCCCATGCAAGAGCCCATAGATTATATTAATGCATAAAAGTCAATGCTTGGAAACACAAGAAATTCACACTTCAAAGCTCCGTTTGCACCCTACTGTGGATACACCTTCTACATATTATTTACTTGATGCAATAGTGAGCTTGTGTGTACATATAATTATTAGTGATGATATTGAATTACCTTTCGAAGACATCATAGATTGTTAAAAAAATCGCAATCCTTGTAACTTCTTCTGACGCAGTGCAACGAGGATACTTTGCCTCAATGTTGAGGAGTGTAAGCTTAGTGAGGCTTTTTCAATATGAAATAGAATTGGTAAAGGTTAAAATATATTTCGAGTATGAGGAGCCAGATGGAGAAGTCAATGTGATTTGGCACTAGGTTGCTTCCAATCTTCCTCTAGTAAATTTGATGATTAACCGTGAGAAATGCCTCGTCAAAAGAGAGCAGGGTTTGTTAAGAGGGTTGTTGCCCTTTTGTTTAAGCCCGATGAAGAAGGCATGGAGGGCCACTCTTTGAAATCTTGAGGAAGAGGTATGTACAGGCATCAGGATGAGATTAAGAGTGCTCACAGGTAAAATCCAAGCAACATGTGTCAGTTTCATAGCGAAGATAATAGTTAACTAATCCAAGATCTCATACTTCTAGTAGCATAACAATCAAATGAATATTTTGTGAAAGAAATCCAACAATTTCATGGATTATTTCTAAAAAAATAAAGATTGTATCTTATCCATATTTGATAACAATAAGGTTAAAGCACCTGGTAGGGGATAGAGCATTCAAACGACAATCCAAGAAATTTTTTTTCTTCTAAAACTTTGCATGATCATGTGGTGAGATAATTCTAGAGACTTCCTCAACCTGGAATTGTCATCTCCAAATTTTGTCAACATCAACAAGTGGAGAGAATTAAAGATCCAACTTCCATATTTTCAGGTAGACAAGTGGCAGGGCACTTGGCAATGTTAAAAAAATTATGTTCCAGATTTTATGGCAATTATGGATCGCACAAGGTAGAGACTCAACATTCAGAGGTCAATATCATATTTGAGGGGATCGAATGTGAAACTCCATTAACTCCAGATTTTGTGGGAATTGATTTTGTGTGATAGAGGGAGACCCCTGATTTAGATCCATAAGAACAAGGAATTTAGATCGGTTAGAGTTCTAGATTCAAGGGCCCGCTAAGATTTGATTCCAAGTTTTAGATCCTCTAGATTTGTTATTATTATTTAATGTAATTTTGTTATAAAGGAACAACATTGAATAGAAAGAGGAGGAGGGAGTTCAGAGGATGAAGAGAGATATTTTGGCATAGGCCTGTGTATGCTTTCATTGTAATCCTGAGGACAACTTTTACTTTCTATTTTTCAACATCAGAGCTATATGAGAACCTTGTCTATTAGTTTGTGTTTCTCATTGTGTATATTATTCTTCTTATTTGAATAGGATTGATGCACTATAGATTTCCTATGTACTAATGTATTAGTGTGATTACTTTGTTTCAGTAAGGTTCATTCAAATATCTAGCGCCCATTATCATAAATGTTTTCTGTTGAATGGATAGAATTTCTTATGGATGATGCATGTCTGATATGATAGAAAAGTAGGCGTTTTCCATATATGTTCCCTTTAATTATTCTATCAACCTTTGATTTACTTATGCCTGTCTAATAACTGGTTTGATTACTTTTGATAAATGAGATATATCAAGATATTCCATGCCCAATGGCGAAAATCATTGATCTGTGTATGCTTTAATTAGTTCTCTTCTTGTACTCCTTTCTCTCTCAATCTTACCTAAAAAAATATTTATTCAAAAAACCATTGCAATAACTTGATGATGCCCTAACTTTCCCTTTATGAGTCAAGTGCAACTTTAGGGACTAACATATTTTGGCGTTGTTTTTGGGGATGGAGGAACGAAGAATTTATCATTGGGAGAACAACAATGATCAGTTCTAGCTCTTGATGGTGAACATGAGTTGGACACTTTTTCTGATTGCATCATTCACCTGATGACTCCATGAAGGAAGAATCCATTGGAGACTCCACTGATCTAGGATGTCGAAGGCTATGGAAGCCATTTTGGCACATAGGTATGCAATTTTTGATTTCTCTAATGTGCCTGGCTTTCCAAATCTTGTGCCTAGTAAGAATGAATGGGAAAGCTGTTTACCGAGGTTTAGAGGAAATGAATGAGAAGTTATTGCTGAGCACTTGTTGGACTTTCATGAATGTATGTGTTAGTTGGGAATTTTTCATGAAGATGTCTTGTTGAATATGTTTAGATACTCACTGGAGGGGAAAGCACAAGAATGGTGTAGATCTTTACCCCCTTCCAACATTTCTTCATTGAAGGAATTTCATGCTACATTTCATCATCATTTTAGGA
Source organism: Picea mariana (assembly GCA_032191745.1). Lineage (NCBI taxonomy): Eukaryota > Viridiplantae > Streptophyta > Pinopsida > Pinales > Pinaceae > Picea > Picea mariana. Next base: position 145,312 of record JASDQU010738174.1, read on the forward strand.
GGTATTTTTCAGATGAATTGCTATTTGAAAATTGTTGCGACGAATTCAAATCAAATCTTTATCATCAGGAAGTTAATGTTTGTAATGATGAACATGAGAAGGAAATTGATAGTAAAGTGGTTAGTTCTTATTAGACTAAAAAAGACACAATTTTATTTTCCTTACTTATTGTTGAGAATGAAAATCTTATCAAACATGTTGTTTCTATTATTGAAATTAATGAAGACAATTCACTGCCTTCCGATCCTCTTGATATTCTTGTTTCAAATGTTGTTAAAGGATCCCTTGGTCAATAATATAATGACAGTTTCATGAGCTCTCTGTTGTCCCAGTTTGTAATGGAATGTATGATATTTGGGCAGTCTTTCAAGAGGATTATGGTTTCATCAATGGAGTAGAAACTATAGATCAACAACTTGTTCTGCTATGTCGAATGGTTTTTTTTTCATTCCCTTCAAGATCCAGTAGACACTTACATGGAGTTAGTGTTTACAAAAGCTTCCAACGTTGCAGCATTCGGTATGCAAACAAAATACAGCAATGAGTATAAGTTGTATAGTATATTTCTGCTRCAAACATCTCAGTTTTTCTATACTGTTTCATTCAGTTGTAAAGAAGACCATTTTCTTAGTAAAATGATTACATGGTTGTATTGGAAATTTGCCTACACATGATCATCATGATTTCAGCAGGTTAGTAGAGTAGGATGGTTGAATAAGCTCGCATCCGAGTAGTTTGTTTTTAGTTTGCTGATATGTTGTAGATCATTAATAAAGACTCCATAGCCCAATGGATGCAAAGACACTGCTATGGTCCGGTTTCAACATTGAATAGCAGGTTGCAGGATTTAGAGACAAATTTTGATGAAGGCACAGTGGTATGCGTGTTCTTGGTGCCTCTCAGGGAGGGCACCATCCCCAGGTGAAGCCAATTGTATTATGATATCTACAGGCTTCAAATATTGAATTTTATACCAAGTTCCAACGATGCATGTGATAAGACAAACATGCTACAAGAAACAAGGTATTCTTGCAACGCATCATAAATGTGATCTATTCAAAGTTTCGACCTCTTTACCAATTTGCATCATCTTCCCAAATCCTCCAAGTCCTTCTCCCATTTTTTTCAAAGTCTCCATATTCTCAAATCATCATTTGATTAAGTCTCACAATTTATTCTTTATTACTTATATTTGAATTAAGTCTCACAATTTATTCTTGATTACCTATATTTGAATTAAGTCTAGAAATTTATTCTTTATTACCTATATTTGAATTAAGTCTTGAAATTTATTTTTTGTTACCTATATTTGAATTAAATCTCTCAATTTATTCTTTATTACCTATATTTGAATTACGTCTCCTATGATTAAATATCCTATTTTCCAAATCTTTGTCTTATTTAGAAAGACCTTTATTACTCATGATCAATTCAAATGCTAAAGTCCTATGACATATATCTACCCAAAGGCTTTATATTATAAAGGTTTTGTTTTCATTTTAAAATAAAACCTTTTGACATTTTAAGTAAAATTTGGCAAAATAAAATGTTTGGTGTCCCACTCAAATCCAAAGTTGCAACCAAATATCTGAGTCCAACTTGAGAGCTCCAAGGACAGAGACCACATGGAGACAGACTTCCTTCACTACACATAATTAACGTTCATATGTGATTGTATATATAAAAAAGGAAACCATGGAGTAAGCTAACTAGAGAACAATCTTCCTCTTTTCAGGTAAAAAAAATGAGTCTGAATCCGGCCAGATTTTCAAGGGTAACGTGAGTTTCCCATGGATCAAAGTTCCATTCATTTCATAACATAACCTGAGGGGTTTTCCCCCATTTTAAACCAACCCATATGCTTAGAAAATCAATCAGACTTATGGATTGGCCAAAAATTTAAAACCGCACTGCTGGAAAACCTATCGAAAAAGTAACTCGGGAGAGAAGATTGCTCTCGAATTAGCCCACTCCGAATAAATTTGTTTCCAACGCATGTGGGATAGTCTAAAACGTAGGTATCAGGTCTCTGATGTTCAAATGTAAAGTCTTCCACGCACCAACTACCAAACGCTGCCACCAACCCACATAACAAAGTTACAAGGATTTGTTGTTATTATTTAATGTAATTTGCTTATAAAGGAATAACATTGAATAGAAAGAGGAGGAGGGAGTTCAGAATTCAGAGAGATATATTTTTTCATAGGCCTGTGTATGCTTTCATTGTAAGCCTCAGGACAACTTTTTATTTTTATTTTTCAACATTAGAGCTATATGAGAACCTTGTCTATTATTCTGTGTTTCTCATTGTGTTTATTATTCTTCTTATTTGAATAGGATTGACGTGCTACAGATTTCCTGTGTACTAATGTATTAGTGTGCTTACTCTGTTTAAGTAAGGTTCATTCAAATATCTAGCGTCCATTCTCAGAAAGACTTTTTGTTTAATGAATATTCTTCTTATGGATGATGCATGTCTGATCCGATAGCAAAGCACATGTTTTCCATATTTGTTCCCTTTAATTCTTCTATCGAATGTTTCTTTACCTATGCATGTCTAATAACTAGTTTGATTACCTTTGATCAATGATATATGTTAAGAGACTCCATGCCCAATAGTGAAAATCACAGATCTATGTATGCTTTAATTAGTTCTCTTCCTCTACTCCTTTCTCTTTCAGTCTTACCTAAAACAATATTTATTCACAAAAAACATTGCAATAATATGATGATGCCCTAGCTTTCCCTTTAATAGTCAAGTGCAACTTTAGGGACTAAAAAAATGCATGTAATAGGTTGGTGTTTTAGTCTTATCATGTAGTTATGGAAGCATGGGATAAGTACAATCATTATGGGAATGGTGAGAGTCCTCAATTCTCATAGTAAGAAGGAATGCCATTCATCATTTTAACAATCCTCTTATTCCCATTATCTCTAGCATCCATTCCAACACTCTCATATTCATTATCTAGGTTGTTTTTGTTGTGTTCTCCATTGCTACCATGGAAAAACAAATCTTGAAATTGACTGAAACTAGAACTCTTAAGAGAAATTGAAAAATTATGATAAAAGAGTGATGGTTGTGTTGATATTATGGTAGCTGCGGGAGGTATTAACCTCCACGTGTAACCCTGATAAGAATAAAATATTCCGGGAAGCAAGAAGAAACCCTAAAGCATTGACATAACCCTAGAAGACAAGTTGGCTAAAAGAAATATTTAATATTCAGTCTTTAGCCTCCAGAATGAGAAGTCGGCCCAGACAGCTAAGGAGGAGCAGTATAAATATAGGACACTAGAGCTCATTTGATACACACAAATCGCAACTGCAAAAATGTAAGAGTGCACACTACGAAAACTGAGTAAGTGCACAAGTCTGGAGAGTAGCTGCAAGTGCAACTACTGCAACATGTATTCTCGGTTTAGTCTTGGAATTTCTATTGGTTATCATTTGGAATTTCTACCTTATGTGCTAGCTCTGGAGAGAGGTACACTACATTGGTTGGCTATTAGGCGTAGGGTTTACTTCCAGAATTATTGGATATCCTAGTGTGCCTTAACCTAGTGCACCTCCTGGTACTCTCAGCAAGCTAAGATGTCAAGTTTGAGTTTTTGGTAAAAGTCAAAGGTTGACCAAGTAAAAGTAGTCATGACTTACTCTATGAAGTCTGAAAACAAGTTAGAAGGGGCTTCTAACTTCAGAGCATGGAAGATAAGGATTGATCTCATCCTTTCCAAGAATAAAGTGTTGGATATCGTGAAAGGAAATATCGTGGAACCATAGTTTGAAGGAAACGAGAAGGAATCTCAGAACGTTGCAGTTATGGAGAAGTTCAAAGACAATGACATCAATGCTATGAGTATCATAGTGGACTCTGTAAAATACCACTTGATACCCTACATATCTCATCTTGAATAATCTAAGAAGATGTACGATTCCCTAACTAACCTCTTCTCAGTTAGAAACATTGGACAAGTAATGAGTCTGAAGAATGAGCTCCGTGACATGAAAATGAATGATGATGATAGCATAATATCATACCTTGTGAGAATCTCTTAGTTAAAAGATCAACTACAAGCTATTGAAGAAATAATTTCAGAGAAGGAACTGGTAAATATAGTACTCAATGGTCTTCCCAAGACATGGGATGCATTTTCCACAAGCATGAACACAAGAAAGGAGTATCCCAGATTTGAAGAAATATGGACTTGTTGTGCACAAGAAGAATCAATGATTAACGCAAAAGAGAAATCCCAAAAGAAATATGATGATCAAGCTTTCACAACAAAGTTCAAGAATTTCAAGAATAAGAAGAAGTTTGGCTCAAGGAAGAAACCAAATCAAGAAAAGGATATGTCAAAGATACAATGCTTTAACTATCGAAAATATGGTCACTACAAGAACCACTATCCTGAGTTAAAGAAAAGGAAGGAAACAGACGAAGCAACAATTTCTGAAGAGAGGGAACCCTCAAAGAAAGTGAAGCAGGATAAAACAAACTTCTTCTTCTAAAGTCAAGGTAACAATATTCTTCAAAGCTCTTGTATATACCACGTTTACACAATTCTTGTACATATAATGTATATCTATTTCTTAGAAGAAAATATGTTCAAGGAAAACAATACCTATGGAAGAATAAAAGGATAAGGATTTCTATTACGATGACTAAAACTCAAGCAATACACATGAAAAGATGAAGTATGTTGACAATATTTGGTAAAAACTCATGTGGAAGCTATTATATAAGTAACAACTTTCAGATAAGCTGAATTCATAATCAAACTCGAAGAGAGCTAGAAGAAGTCAAAAACAGAAAAGAAGTCAGCAATCAAAATGAAATTAGAAAAAGGCTCGTGACACTTTGCAGAAGGAAATAAGGATGCAGACATAAGCATGGACTATATTAGGTGGAGGGAGTTGATTACATAATTCCAAAAGAAGAGCAGCCCTTCATACATGAAGCAAGGATTAAGAGGGATCTAATCCTAAATATGATCCATTGAGGATTATGAAGTATCTATGCATGTTCCCATTGAAAGTAGCATCCATGATAAGCAACACGTGTTTAGTCTGACTCTAGAAGAAGTCTTCTTCAAAAAGAATCCTTAAAGTATCCTTGGTTGTCCATATACATCCATGATCCTATGATGAAATGAAGAAGTTGGAATCCTCAGGGCATATAGAAGACCCCATGGACCCAAGAGCTAAAGAGAGACATGAGGAAGAACATGAAGATTCCAAGAAAGAAAGAAAAGCTAGAACAACCAGTTATTACATCGAGAATCACAAGACTACCAGCTTGGTTTGAACCCACTAGAAGCAATCAAACAAAAGAAATGGAAGTTATGATGAATAATAGTATATGTAATAAATTTTGAAAAAGGGTTATAAATGGAAGCATTGCAAGATTCAGAGCTAGAGGTTCTTCCAGAAGGAGGAGAAGACTATGATAACAACTTTTTCCCGTAAACAAGATATACCTCTATATGAGCTATTATATCTCTTGCAGTATCCATGGATTGAAGTTTACATCAGTTGGTTGTAAAAGACTGTTCTCCCAGTAGAGAATTTGAGGAAGAAGCTTATGTAAAGAAATCTCAAGGTTTTGAGGTAAACCAGAAAGAGACCCATGTATGTAGATATAAGAAGACCTTGTATGGATTCAAACAACTTGATGCAGAGTATCTCATATACAACATAAGTGTGGTGAAAAATTTCTATGACAAAGATAGTGTATCAGAATAGTTACTCAAAAGTATGGGATGATGGATTGATAATCCATGGAAAACTCTCATGATGACAGAAGAAGTGCTACTTGGATATGTTTCAGTTTGAGCCTTGCCACAATGTCATGAGCTAGCAGGAAACAAAAATGTTGAATTCGACCATGATATATATTGTAATGATCAAAGATACATGAATCCTTAAGAGAAAACCAGTGTTCCATAACAGACAAAAGTACATTGAGATCAAGCATCACATTCTCTATGATGAAGTCCATGAAAGAGAAGTGGCTCTCCAATATATCTCCAAAGATGAGCAAGTAGCAGATATTTTAGTAAAACCTATGTCCAAGATGAAAAGTTTGCAAGTTGGGGCTCGTGGAGACGACTTCCTTATTGAAAAAGGAAGAAATTACTCCCAGGTTGGGAGGGAGCATTGATGTGTTATTGATTTATGGACAAACATTTTTCAGTTCGAAAAATGGTCCAGGATGAGAATTTCATTTCCAGTTCGGAAAGTGGTTTGAGATTTCTGACGGATAGGCATTTTCCAGTTTGGAAAATGGTCCAGATTGAAAAATCATTTTCGTAATGAAAATTGTTCGATAGATTGTTTATGTACCATAGACAACGATTCCCCTTATGGTCAGTGTGGGGGAATGGTCTAGGAAAACCATTCTTCTTGACAACCACTCCGAGTAGAGGTCAAGTAGAATGGTCTTCCTCGTCGGGAAAACATTCTTTCGAAGTTCACAGTTGTGAGCAATTTTGAATAATGGTCCATTTTGGAGGTCGGTGTAGGATAGTCGTTTCCTTAAGAAATGGTTTGGACAATAATTCCCTAGGGTATACTCATTCTCTCCAGGTTACACTGTGTTTAGTGACAGATGAATGGCCCGGTTAGGCGAATGGTCCAGGTTCAACAATCATGGACAAGCATTCCCTAGGGAAGACTCATTCTATCCATGTTGCACTATGTTTAGTGTCAGAGGGATGGCCCAGTTAGGTGAATGGTCTAGGCTCAAAAATCAGGGACAATTATTCTTCCATGCTTGGGAAGAATAGTCCAGATAGCCCATGGTTTATGTTTTTACTGTATGAGGGCAGATGCTCTTCCAGATCTCACAAATGTGAGTGGAAGAATGGCCCATATGACTCAGTTTATATCATGATATTGTTTTTATGCAGGTTGATATCAGATGATATGATTGCTATGTAGACTGTATGTCTTTGGAAAGTAGATGTATGCTACTGTGGTGGATGTGTTCCACTGGTTGTGACTATGTGTCACTGACTAAGTAGCTGTGTGATACTTGGTGTGGTTTTGTACCACTAGATAGTGGTTGTGTACTACTATGGATAGACACAGTTGTGTTTTATTGAATGACATTGTTCTAATTGCCATGTAGACTATCAATAGTGTTGAAAATGATTATCAGTTAGATGGATAGTCAGTGTGTTGGTGGACAAACATTCTCCAGGAAAAAAATGTTCCATGACATCTATTTTTCTAGGAAATATGTTTGGATTAGAAGAATAGTCCCTGTAGCCCATGGCGTGGCTTCCAACATATGTTGGAATAGTTATTCTTCTAGGACATATGTCCGGATTAGAAGAATGGTTCTTGTATCACTCTGTGGAGTGAGTGACTTATTCAACATCTTGCTTGATTACTTAGATGGAGTATGGCTTTGAGAGATGATGCAGTTGATTGTATCAAATGATACTGATAGTGATGATGGTACTCATGATCTAATCATGAGATAGCCTATATGGCTATGATGATGCTATCAGTTGAATGATATTTTTGTGCTCAAGAACATTGCTTTCAATACCTCCCTAGCTAGGAGGGAGTGTTGATATTATGGTAGCTGTGGGAGATATTAACCTCCACGTGTAACCCTGGCAAGAATAGAATATTTTGGGAAACAAGAAGAAACCCTAAAGCATTTACATAACCCTAGAAGACAAGTCGACTAAAAGAAATATTTAATATTGAGTCTCTAGCCTCCAGAATGAGAAATCATCCCAGACAACTAAGGAGGAGCAATATAAATACAGGACGTCATAGCTCATTTAATACACACAACTCACAACTGCAGAAATGTAAGAGTGCACACTGCAGAAATTGAGTAAGTGCGCAATCCTGGAGAGTATCTGCAGTTGCAGATACTGCAACCTATATTCTCGGTTTAGGCTTGGAATTTATATTGGTTATGGTTTGGACTTTCTACCTTATGTGCTAGCTTTGGAGAGAGGTATGCTACATTGATTGGTTATTAGGCCTAGGGTTTTCTTCCAAAATTATTCTTTGTCGAGGTTAAGGTGCCCGGGGGTGGCTTCGTCCTATGGTTGGGTGACAATATTGCTATATTGTCTATGGTTAAACGAGCACACCTATTATTTTCTAACAGGTTGTAGGTAAGTATGGAGGTTGGGACAGTTAAAAAACCTTCACTGACTATGAATTTGATACTCTTTGGATGATTGAGATCCAATTATTGATCTTGCATACTTTCTTAGAAAGTATTAAACAGGTTGGGCCCTCCTGAAAATCACTCTTACATAACCAATTTCTTGGACCCTGTTCATTTAAAAGACAAGTGCCTTATTATTTTTTATAATACACAAAACTTGTGTTTAATTTTTGTTGTAAAAAATCAATCTATCTTCCATGATGTGTGTGATCATGCTTGTTGCTTTTGCTACATTTTAATGTTCACACTTGCACATGCATTCTATTAAATTCTGGTCCATTTTGATAGGCTTATTTAGCTATTATTATGAGGATATGACCTCTGTCGGCTAGAATTTGGAAACATGTATCATGGATTCCCATATCATGAATAAAATTGTTAGGTGAGAATGCTACACATTTGTTCTAGAGTAAGATGTTGGAATCATTTTTTATATAGGAGTCTCAACAAGTTCTAGTGGAGGTATTCAAAAAACTAATTACTCGATATGTAATATCATATTCTTTCCTTCACTTCACAACAAATAATAAGGAAGAGTTTGAGTTTCAAAGGGTGGAGTGAAAATGAAACTAAACATAAAACTTCTTCCTATAGAAATATGAAACTTGTAAGTGGATAATTGAAGTTATATCATATTAAAGTTAAATCTACATGAGGAAAAGTCACCAAGGAAATATACAAAAGTGTTGGAGAAGTATAGTTTCACTTTAATGATGTCAACATTTCATGTTAAGTTGAAAATAAATTGTAAGACAAGGAAAGGGAAGGAATGAAAAGACAAGGCATGGAAAGACAAGGAAAGTCAAGGCAAGGCAAGGCAAGGAAAGGCAAGGCAAGGCAAGGAAAGGAAATGAATAAAAGGATAGACATGCCATAGAAAGGCTATACATGCAATGACAAGGAAAGTTAAGGAGATACAAGGCAAGGCAATATAGGAAAGGAAAGGGAAGGAAAGGAAAGGCAAGACAAAGCAAGGCAAGGCAAGGTAAGGAAAGGAAACACAAGACTGGACATGACATGGAAAGGAAAGGCAAGGAAAGGAAAGGGAAGGCATGGAAATACAAGGTAGGTAAAGATAAGACGTGGCATGGAAAGGTAAGACAAGGAAAGGAAATACAAGGCATGGAAAGACAATGCAAGGAAAGACAGAGCAATGCAAGGAAAGTCAAGGCAATTTAAGGCATGGAAAGACAAGGCATGAAAAAAAAAGGCAAGGAAAGACAAGGCATGACAAGGAAAGGAAAGGAATGTAAAGGGAAGGGAAGGAAAGGAAATAAAAGATAAAACATGGCAAGACAAGGCAAGGCAAGATGAGGCAAGGCAAGGAAAGGAAAGACAAGGCAAGGTAAGGCATGTCAAGACAAGGCAAGGAAAGGAAAAGAATGGTAAGACAAGGCATATCAAGACAAGAAAATAAAGACAAGGAAATGTCTAGGTCTGAGTCTAGGTATAGGTCTAGGTCATGGTCTAGGTATAGATATAGGAAATTCAAGGCATGACAAGAGAAGGAAAGAAAAGGAAAGACAAGACAAGACTATACATGGCATGGAAAGGAAAGGAAAGACAAGGCATGACAAGACAAGGTAAGGTAATACAAGACAAGGTCTAGGTCTAGGTCTAGGCCTGGGTCTAGGTCATGGTCTAGGTCATGGTCTAGGCCTAGGTATAGGAAAGGCATGGAAAGGAAAATCATGGAAAGACATGGAAAGGCAAGGCATGTAAAGCCAAGGAAAGCAATGACAAGGTAAGATATGGAAAGGAAAGAAAAGCAAGGCAAGGAGAGGATCGACATGGAAAAGCAAGAGAAAGTCCATATTTTTTATAATCATTGGGTGGTCTACATACCTATGGTCATTAAAGTATACCATCATGATCACTTCTAATACTAATGGTCTCCATTAACTTCTCATGCTCAAAGTAAATAAAGAAATATCACACCTTTGATGAGTTCCTACTTGGAATTGTTTTTAGTTGGAGGTTTCTACCAACAACCAAGTTCATAAAGTGGTATACACCTTTACCTAGTATATAATATTGAAATACATAACCACCTTTGTTCTTTATTCTTTCATCCTATGTATGATATTCTCCTTTAATAACCATTAACCCAATAAAAAATTCAATGCCTTTGAAGTCTATTATTGAGAGCATGAGGGTATTTTTTCCCTCTAATCAATGTGCGAACCAATAGTCATTTCCCCCTTCATTACCATTTGTGGAAACCACTTCATATATGTTCCCTTCAAAAAATGGAGTGCCAACACCATACTCCAATAAATGATCAAAGCATAAAACATTTATGCTAGTTATTCAAAATTTAATAGAATGTTCATTAAACCTAGAAGTATGAGATTTGAGACGTGATCATAATCTGTTGAAATATATTATTGTTCCTCCTCCAACTGGGATAATTCCATAGTTACATGTTTACCAATGAGGAGTGATACACAATACCATCTATCAACCTAGTCCATGGATTCACAAGCATCCCATTCATTACTACTACATGGACCACAAAATCAAGAGAGTTTTCTCATCCATATTTCAACTATTACATTGCCTGATGCTCGAACTGAATGGAATCCAAAAGTTCCTTGGATTGTTTTACATTCATACCACTGTGATCAATCTACATTGACCACCTCCCAAAAATATCTATGTACATGTCCTTTCTTGGTTGATTGGTATTCACGGGTTCTTGCTCCCTCTCCCGTTACTGAAGAACACCATTCAACAATGGATTTTGCATCTCGAATAAAGGAAGTAGTTGTTAATTCCATTTCTTTCCTTCGTAATGTTGTTTTGATGCATGTGCCTACTCCATAATGATCCTCTTTCCCATTCCTAGACTCGAAATAGTTCCAAATATGTGGTACCTCGATTTGGTTTTGCAACATACATAACCATTGAAATACACAAGTATTTCTTAACTGGCTCATGCAACCATATGACCAAATCCAATGTTGATCTATCTGTATGTTCTTCTCCCATGGTGATTGTAAAAAAACTAAAATAAATGTTGTACATAGTATAAGTAATGGCATTGGTCATCACTTATGTAGAAGTGATACTCCTTCAATATAACTTTATTTTCTTCATTACTATCCGAGACATGCCTGCATGGGATATGGACCATTGTGTTGACTTGCTTTGAGTGATAGGATTGGATTTGAATCTCATTTTTTGTTTGAAGGTTGTAGTTCTCAGAAAAATCAACCACTGATAATATAGTACCAACAAGAAAATTGAAATGTATCTCTCCATATTCTAAAATGTTCATCCTGTCATCAATCCACATGGACATGTTGAACATATTGTCATGTCTTTTCTAAGAAGTCCTTGATGAAATCACATACTCATACTTGGGAAGTCACCAATTGTATCTTTTTTGTTTCCTTCCCTCTGTTGATATCATAGTGACATATTTAAATCTTTGAAAATCAACCTCCTTCATCCCTAATTCATACTGATCTCTCACATGGATGCATTTTCTCAGTAATTCCAGTCCACCACACTTAGGGCATGCCCCATCTAAACAATTTTGTTGATAGAATGTACAATCCTTTGGCCCTGTACACAACATGATGTGAATAAAGTCTCTAGATGATGATGACATCAATATAACTGATCATTCCTGCACAAGGGTGCTATGCAATACACAAAATGTGTGTGTGTGTGTGTGTGTGTGTGTGTGTCATAATAATAACCATTCTCAATGTGATATCTACAACAACATGTGTTATGAATTATGTGTATTCAAACATATCAAGGCTTGCATTTATGGAAATATATTTGGCCCAAGTTAAGTGCACTATGTACAGTATTGAATCTCTCATACAATTATATATGTGTTATGTCAAGAAATTGTTTAATATGGGGTTCATGGTCCCTACATCCCTTTCTCAATTTTAGTACATATTTTTGGTTGGAAGAATGCCTAGTGTTCTCATGCTAGAAATCATGTACTAGTCCCTTAAATGATCCAATTAACTTCATGTCAGAATGGGGTAGCCTACCAGTGAAGGCCCACAAATATGTTGGGCCACCTATGTCCAGGATATCTTGTCTATTATAATACTTTATAAGTGTTTTGATATTGCATTTCATGAGATGAGAGGTTTGTTGGAGAAAATGATGTTTTCTTGTGATATTGCTAACAATTGATTGTGACAAGACATGTTGGGATGCATTGCAATCTTTAGAACAAGTTTTGTTACCATTTTTTTGAAAAGAATCCACAAGATTTCCAATGATATGATGATTTGTTTCTAAACTTTTGACTATTTAAATGCCTAAAATTATCCTAACTGAGGTCAAACTTCTATATTTTAACAAAGAAAAAAATAATTGACATTTAGAGGCATCATATTTTGGTTCAAAATATTCTCTAATGATTTTATAAGAATGATAATGAATGATTTGGTTAGGTAACTTACCTTCAAGTGATGTTAGACCACTTTCATCCACATGAATGCATTTAGGATTTCTTCGCTGCACACTTCTCAATATAAGTAGGGATGATGAACCCGTATTCTAGCACTCTTGAACTTCATGTCATGGAGTTAAAAATGTAGCAGTTATTTCCCCTTCATTCACTAGTGGATCAATTTTGGGAAGAGAGTGGGCATGCCTATGACTAGTTTCTAGAGTGTTTGATTGTCCAACAAGAGGTTTCACCATAAGAAATTATTCACTAGAAGGTTGTGCACTAGTTGCCTCTCTAATTTCATCTATAGTATAATTATATCCAGTCAAATACTGCATCATCTGGTCATCCACAAAAACTTGTCTTGATGAGATAGTGATTGGAGGTTTAATATATGTCTGAATTGGATTGGCCTCTACTTAAATCCTACACTTTTCTTGTGTCAATGGAGGAGAAACAACATCAACATCTATTCCTATAGAATTTGGATTTCCCTCTACTGAAATCCTTGCATTTTGACATACCTAACCTTGCCTTTTATCTTTCTTCAATTACCTTTTCCATGGGTTTTTATTTCCTCAAATACTTTCTACTTCGATTTTGTAGGCTCCCCATGTTTAAAGAGAACAATTTCCTTCCAAGTACACCACAATAAGTTTTCTTTCTACTGACAAATGTCTTCCAATTACACAATTTTTTCTACCAATTACACAATACTACACAAGCTTTCTTTCTATTGACAATTGTTTTCTAGTTAAACAATTTTTTCTTCCAATTACACAAGAAGACACAAGTTTTCTTTCCAATGAAAATTGTCTTCCAATTACATAAATTTTTCTACCAATTACACAAGAAGACACAAGTTTGCTTTCCACTGACAATTGTCTTCCAATGAAACAAAATTTTCTACCAAATACATAAGAAAACACAAGTTTTCTTTCCACTAACAATTGTCTTCCAATTGCAAAAAATTGTCTATTATTTACACAAGAAGGCATAAGTTTTATTTCCACTAACAATTACTTTCCAATTTCACAAATATGTCTAACAGTTACACAAGAAGACACAAGTTTTCTTTCCAAAAATACAAAAAAACCTATCTATTGTTTCTATTTCTATGTGCATATGTTGGGCTAGTTTGATTTTTTTAGATAGAATGAGGTTGAGGAGTGTGATTGGCACATGTTACTACCCATAAGTAATGAATGCGTGTTTTAGGAATGTGTGTGTGTGTTCCTATTTGGAAAAGATATGAGGTAGGCACATTAACTGACCTTGTTTATTTATACTCACAAGAATGCTTGCATGATCTTAATGTAATGGATACACTATTTGTTTTATGGCCCAAATAAATTTATGAATAAAGGTATATAGGGTTTGGGGACAACTAGGACCTAAAGGCTTAATATTGAAAGTGTTTTGAAGCATAGGAAAGTGGTTAGAAAACCAATATGGAGGTGCAAGGATTGTGGGGCCTTCAACAAGAGGTATAGTCATAGTGCACTTAGGGCTCATGTGTGGAGGGGGTTAAGGGTCAAGTATAGGTGGGGGCCTAGGGTTAGATGGATGCAGGGGGGGTCTAGGTCATGATCTAGGTCTAGATCTAGGTCATGGTCTAATTCTAGGTCATGGTATAGGTCAAGGTCATGGTCTAGGTCTAGGTCATGGTATAGGTCATGGTCATGGTCATGGTATATGTCTAGGTCATGGTCTAGGTATAGCTCTAGGTATTTTAATGCCTTTCCATGTCTAGGTCTAGGTCTAGGTCTTTCCATGTCTAGGTCTAGGTCTAGGTCTTTCCATGTCTAGGTCAAGGCCATTTATTTCCTTGTGATGTACCAAACTTACTAGAGCATGTGAGAGTGTGAGATGGAGAGATAAGAAGAAAGAGAGGGGGTAGAGAGAGAGTGTATGAGAGTGTAAGATGAAGAGAGAGGAAGAAAGAGAGGAGGGTTAGAGAGAGTGAATGTTTGTGTGAGAGTGTGAGAGGGAGAGAGAGGAAGAAAGAGAGGGCGGTAGAGAGAGTGTGTGAGAGAGGGAGAGAGAGGAAGACAAAGATGAGGGTAGAGATAATGTGTGTGTGTGTGTGTGTGTGTGTGTGTGTGTG
>JASDQU010738174.1:160558-174233 GCA_032191745.1 Picea mariana
AGGGGGAGAGAGAAAGATAGAGAGGGGGGGTAGAGAGAGAGACTGAGAGGAAGGGAGAGGGAGATAGAGAGGGTGGGTAAAGAGAGAGTGAGAGGAATGGGGAGAGACAGAGTTTTATAGAATCAATTTCCACCATTTAACCATTTATAATATTATTGTCCTATTCCCTATTCTAATTCTAGACACATCTTCCCCATACCTCCTTGAGATTTTCTAAAAAATACTTATTTGGAACTTATATGTGCCCTGACAGTTATGCAAAATGCATCTACATAGATTGCTCCAAGGAAAGTCGCGAACATGTTAATAAATTCTTAAAAATATTTTTTTTCCTTGATTAAAAGTTGAGTTACGGGTTTGGTTAGTTACCTAACTCTATTTACCCATACTCAACCATCTCTAACCAACTAGATATGGATTAAATAGAGCATTTGGTTCAAGGAGAAAGGTAATGATTCAATGCATATCAAATAAAAAAATAGATTGGATGTGCCCTCCATTTATATAAGCACATATACCTCCCATTTTTGGTTGGTTCTTGACATGGAAACCCTTGTTTCCAGTCTTCTTTGAGCACCTTTCTATCTGACTAG
This sequence comes from Picea mariana, assembly GCA_032191745.1. Classification (NCBI taxonomy): domain Eukaryota; kingdom Viridiplantae; phylum Streptophyta; class Pinopsida; order Pinales; family Pinaceae; genus Picea; species Picea mariana. The sequence continues at coordinate 161,152 of JASDQU010738174.1, forward strand.
GAGTTTCCTTACATCCTCCTTGAGTATGTCGGTGAATCGAAGGTTGAGACCAAGATTTATAGAAGGGTATTGGGTGGAGGGACCTGAAGTCTTTTCAACGGGGTGATGCCGCAATAGTACAGGTATAGAGAGTAATTTCCATATAGTTGAATATTTATAAGATGCTCATTCCTTCAAAACGTTGTGTTCATAATGTTTAATTTCCACTTATTTAATATATGTTGTTTAGAACACTAATTGCATTGACTTGATTTTGTATTTAATTGAACTAATGAGTTAGTTATTAGTATAAATACCTCTCCTTGTAGACTTGTATGCTTGAATTTTTTGCAGGTTGCATGGGAAGCTATCAAAAAGAGAGAGAAGATTATGAAATTCGGGAACTACATCAAACGTAGGATTGTCGGTGGGTTTATTTTTCTATGCCTCATGATAGTTAGTTATTTCAATTGAATTGGTTATAGAATTTTTTGTATGTTATCATTGAAATTTGTTGTCTTTACGGTTATTGATTTGCTTCATTTATCCCACAACTATAGGGGATTTTTACCAAAAGAAGAACTGGTGACCTTACTGGGGATTTCTCCCGAGTGGGCATGTTTATGGGATTTTTGTTTTGTTTGCTTGATTTGATTGCTTTTCTTTTATTTTTCACTATTATATGGCACTTATATTAGTAACTTGTAATTGCCTGAGTATTTCTTTAATCACTTGAGACTGTTGTTTTCCTCTTTACTTCTCTTAGTTGGAAGTTTTTAGGCATATATGCATTGTTCTATTATAGTAGTCATGTACATATGTTCCTGCTAGTTAAGACAATCACATACATACACGGTCTTCTTTGAGAACATGCACATACATCTCTATAGAGAAGGTTTTTTCAAATATTTTATGGTTTTAAGGCATTGGGTTAGGTGTTTGGTGTCTCTCCTAGGACTTTAAGACTCCGTGTGAGTTTCTTTTTGAGTTCAAAAGTTGTTTAGTTCAATTTTTATAAAGAAAACAAGAAAATTGTTGCATTTTTTTGTTGATCATTTTCAAATTTATAGGGGTGGTTTGAGAAGTTATTCTCTAGAATATTTCTTGTCCAAGGTGGATTTTATTACCATTGTGGATAAGTCTTTATAGGTCTAGGTGATTTTATACCTCGTTTTTGTTTCTTTCTTGTTGGTATTAAGAAGAAAGTTTGTTTTAAATTTTCCTATTTATTTTTACCTTTTAAACAAGGAACAAACAAAATATTTTTAAGAAGTGTACTTTTTTATTCCTTTTCAGTCCTTGCCACTTTTTTAGTGAAAACAATTTTTTTTTGAAGTGTGCTTTCTCTTTTTTAGTGCTTTTAGTTTTTTCAAATTGCATCTTGCACTCTTGAAAGATTTTCCTTTTTTGAAAAGTTAGTTATAGTTTTTACGAAAAGCGCAGTATAGTTTCTTTTTAGTTGATATGCATTTCAAAAAGAAAAATTGCATCAATAATGCACCCCATCCGAAAGAAAAATTTTCATTTTTTCATATCATCGAAAAGAAAAGTGTGTGATCCTTTTTCTAAAGTGTTTTACACTCATTTTTAGTGAAGAACAAGAATATTGCATATTATGTTCTTATAAGTGTTTTGATTTTTGTTGAGTCTTTGAAAAACACCATTCAGTTTCATCCATTACCCCATTTGAGTAAACAACATCCATTTTGAAATGAAGACTTAATTAAAATAAACTAGACTTTTCAGTTTCTAGGGTGTACAAACTTGCTTAAGTTAGTGCCTTGGAATAGGTTGGAGAGTTAACTCTCCAAGACCATAAAAATAAAATGAGGAGTTTGAGATAGGGAGCAAAAAAATCCCAGTATTATATAGGTATAGTCAGAGCCTCCTCTAACATAGGAGTTAAACATGAGGTCATGTGAGGAAGAGTCGAGGAGATAACACCTCCAAAACTTGACTGAACATAACTGAGAGATTGTAGCTTGGGGGTTTCGCTAGTACCCTTACCTCCTTGAGAGGTGATGCCTTCAAAGATTTCGGATTTGTTACCCTGCCCATATGTTCAATCCCAACTATCAATTTTACCCCCAGAAACCAAATGCGAGTTGGTATCCTTAGTAGTCATTTCTAGGTTTCTCAGAGGTGACTATGGGGGGTTTCTCGTGGTACTTTGCGAAGCGTGGGTGCTTGCACCCAGAAATGATGGTTAGTGGAGGTTGAGATAAATTCCTCTTACTCCTTCATTTTTTGGTTCATGGGACTTAATCAACCTATGTATTCACCCAAAATGTCCTTGCCTAATTTCGTTACCATTGCGGTCTTGGTACCTAATCCACATGAGCTGGAGTATTGGTGAAGTTGACTGTGATTGTTGTTTCCTTAGAATTTTTTTAATGGCATGCTCTGCATACATATATGACTTAGGTAAGTGTGTTTTTAGTCACCTTGATTCTATTATTTAAAGTGGATGATCAACTGCCTTGTCATTCTAGGATAATTCAGGGTGTTCCACCTATCAAAGTGAATTCTTCATTGCCTCCTTTGAGGCGTCGAATCGATCAAATTGAAACTTTTATACCAGCTAGTCCCATTGAAACCATGAAGATAGATCCCAAAGAAACAAATGCTTCTATGATGCAGGTTACATGAATATAATATCTCGAAGCCGAAGGCTTCGTTTTTCCTTTTAACCCTACGTTGACTAGATCCAACAATCTAGTTGTCTTGCAGATTCTGGATTTTGGGTCATATTAAATTAACACTCGCCCTCTTCGATGGGACATCATGGAAGACACTTTTGAAGTGTCTAGGTTGGGGGCCCCTACAACCCCACTTCGTAAATAGTGACAAGAGGATTTTTACCTATTTTCATTTTTAACCAAATGACTTGTGTGGTTCAATCCATAATAGATTATTCGATCAGTAACTCTTCTCCACTGGTAGTTGGTTCCACTCATCCCTTGAGTGTGACCTCCTCATCACCATTTATATATAACACTTTTTCATTTAAAATTTTGTTGATGAACATGCAAAATGTCTCGGATGGTTCCCACTCAATTTCCCAAAGTACTAATGTTGGTCTCCAGAGTTCTTTAATTTCCCTTCAAGATTTCCCTTGGAGAAGAGGACATATCCATCTATCATTCCCCTCACTCAGGAGTAGGTATTTCCTATATTCCAACCCTAATCCCTTTGTGGGATGGCATGGTCCTATGGAAGGTGGATTCCAACCCATAGGAATGTCATCTTCATCCAACTCTTTCACATTATTTGGTGGGTTCGGGAGAAATCCCTTTCCCTCATCTGGAATGTTGGAAGAGGGTAACCCCTTCTAAGGCCAATGGAATATCACACAAGGGTTGTACTCTTTGCAAGGGATGCCATCGGGGGGCAACCCATTTCTTGGTCAAAACTATCCAATGCAAGTGGTTTTCCCTTCTCAAGGGATGTTAGCAGGGGGAAACACTACTTTTTCTTATGGGAACCACATGGGTGGAGGTTTTACTCCTTATAATCATGCTCATCAAGGATTTACTCAAAATCCTAGCCCATCCACAAGATCTTTCTGGAAACCTGGTGCCAGTAACAATCTAGGCCATCCTTTTTCAATGGGTACTCAACTCGAGAGCTCCAAATTGGCTAGTTGGAATTTTTAGCCCTTGTCGAGGCTACCTTTTCTAGAAACATTAAACTTTCCAAACCTAACATAGTTACCAACTTAATGAGAACTGTGACCTCAAAACGAGAACTTTGGCCCAAAAAACCCATATTTTTGCATAAAAAACACCAAAATCAACCCCCAAATCAAAAAGTGGTGCTACTGGTAGCTCCATTTTTTAAAACGGGGTCAAAATTATGACATTTTTCAAACATGGCCTTCAAAACTTAGACATTAGCTCAGAAAAACCTTAAAATCAACACCTAAAAACAAAAAAAGATGTTTTTGAATTTTTTTCTTTTTCTTTTCAAAACGTTAAATTTTGAGATCATTTGAAATCGTATTTTTATCACTTGGTACCATTAAAACCAAAACCTCAAAATAAACCATCAAATTGAAAAGTACTACTACCGGTAGCACCCATTCTAAAATTGGGGTATTAAAATGACACATTTTTATAATGTGGTAAAAGAACTCATCATTACTGTAAACAAAATCATAAAAGAAACCCTTAAATGTTTACTTTTTAAATTTTATTATCACGCAAAGCACAAGGTAATACATAATGCCATGAAAATATCACAATATACTTTTAAAATTCAACGTCACTTTTTAATAATTTTTTCCTTTTAATAATAAAAAATTAAATACAAGTTACATTGAATGAAACATAAGTAATTTCTTAAAAGTATTGTTATATTGACCATATTCAAAACATATGAGCTAAGAAATTTTATTATATTATCCATAATAAAAAAAATATCATTCATAAAACATAACAAAAGATTCATAACTTCATTTAAGATCATATGTAAGTTCGATGCTCTTTTTTAGTTACCATACAAACATCATATGGATACAAAATTCTTCAAATGTTCCATACACTTATTCAGATTGACTCATGGTTTTTGAAATACCATAAGAGTCTACATTGTCTTCAGATGAATGTTTTGATGAAGATGTACATGATCCATACTCTTCTCTATTGTCTATGAATGCACCATCTGAGTATACATGCATGCCCAACATTTCAGATGTCAAATGATTTTTAGATCTACGACTAGGTTCAATAGACTCCCATCTTGCATTTATTTCTTGTGGCAACAACCTCTTGATAATATATGTTGTCTTGGAGCGAAGAGTTCCTCTCTTTGTCAAATTGAAGTCATAAACAAGTATGCCAACATCGTCTAATTTTAAGAGGTCAATGTGACGATGAGTTGTATTTTGACCCTTTCTTTTTCTCTTTCTATTGACATGTTTCTCAACCACCATCTTTGGCTTGTACACACCATTGAATGGGTGTGTACTTGTTGCATACCAATGCACTTCAATTGCAACAACATCATCATTTTATTTCTCAATCTTTATAACCTTTCCTATCCATAATGGATAACCATGTGGATCCTCCGTCACTAAAACTACAATCATTCTACCCTCCTTAATATATTGTACTAAACCCCTGTAAAGGTCTTCCATGGCTTCATGTTGTGCACGTGACCTTCGCGAACCAATAAACATTTCTCTTTCCTCTGCTTCTATAATCTCAATAACACCTTGAGATTCTTGAACTTCAATAATGTTTGTTTCTTCAGATTCGTTTGGCATATTTTTTGGCCAATGAAATGGAGTCCTCAACATTGTATCTTCATTTGTTGAGATTGAAATTATGTCACTTTGACTATTGAAAAAAGAATCCCACCAAACAGAATCAACAACATAAAAGTACTCATATGTATCCTTAATGGAATTTTTAATTTCTTCTAGGCATTCAGAATAATCTACATCTCTATTACGCCTTTGTGCATTATGGATTTCAACAACTGATTGTAAAAATAACAATTTTGATGCGAAAATTGGACGATCTAGAATGAACTTCAAAAATGATAAACCTAATGAAGGCCCCCATTTTGTAGTAGTTGAATACTGCTTTCCCCATATAAGTGTTTTACCATCAATTTTTTTGAAACAAAATTGATGTTGGAAGCTAATGTCATTAAGCTGCTCAATACATTTTTCTTCACGATGTGATCCCTAAATAAATCTTCGCATGTCAACAGTTTCTTCTAATATATGAAAAACAAGCTCTGTAATGTATGCTTTCTTGATACATTCAAGAAATGATGGTAGAATTCCAACACTTTTCCTCTGCAATGTTACGAAAAAATGACTAAACATTTGATCAATATGATCATGAGTGTGTGGTGTAGACCACCTCTCTCGAGTCCGCTCTCACCAGGACCTTCTCTGACCTCGACCCGAAGAGCGTCAATGCTCCTCTAATTCCCTGTTGGGAATTCTTCACCCACAACAACTCCTCTCTAACCTCCCTTCACGATCGGGAAATCAGACTTCACGATTTCGTGAATCCTATGGTCGCGTGTTTCTTGTTTCACGATTCCCCGAAACCCGATGTGGGTCAATCGTTGACTTCTCCTCCTTTCTATCCGAGTTCTCCCTATCGGGAAATCGCTACTCGCGATGTCAACTAGTTGAAACTTCAACCTCCGAACCCCGATGTGCCGATTCTTCGATACACGTGTGGACTTGACGTCTCCACCTCCTATATTTCTATCGGGATTTTGGAGCTCGCGGGATCACGAGTTCTGATGTCGATGGACTCGGGACTTTCCTTTCCTCGATCCCCGATATGATGCCACCTATACTCCACCAGCACCTGTGGTCCCACACTACCACGTCACCGTCGGGATATCGCGGATCGTGAATCCAACATACAAGTATTCTCTGTCGTCGAGAACCCCGATTCTCCGATCCCTGACTCCTCTGGATCTCCTGATGCGTGTCCCACATAATCGACGGTTCTGAACCAGTCGGGATATCGCCCCTTGCGATATCACAATATATGCTGCACAAGCTTGGGACTTCACCTCGCGATTAGCCGATACACGATGTCACGTGTGGATCAGACGATCCCGATGACTCCAGATCCACGGTTCTATTTCCTCCTTAGCTTCGAACCTATGAATGTTCGCGCCTTAAACTCCTTGCAGCTTTGCAAGATCTAACAGTTCTCGGGTTTTCGTGGGATCTCTCCAGGGCATTCAACCGTCCATCCTTCCTTTGATATTTCCTGCGGGGTGGATCAAACACTTCCTTCGTGAGGACTTATTCACCACTCGCCAACCTGAGGATTTTTCTCAGGCTTCCTTAGCAACGCCTGGACTTATCCTTTAGTGAACTTGTAGGTCTATTCCTCCTGAACTTGTTCTAAAATTTCAAGTCCCTCCAGGAGATTCTTGCACGCACTCCTTGCAACAAATTCCCCACAACATTAAGTGTCGAAACCTTCGACCCCGCAAACTCCTGTAGCGGTAGTCTTCGATTCCCTTTGCTCAGAATCACAACTCTGAGTCTTCGTCCAGCCTCTGCACGCCTTGCACAGCTCTGGTGCCAATCTACACTTCTGAGAGCTTAGAACAAGAGTTACCTCTATCTGAACCCTGTAGTCACGCACTCCTTGCGGACAAATTCCACTGCATTCTTTGCAGGAATCTCTTGGCTCAGAATAGAGAAACAATTGAAACTAATTTCTTACTCTCCCAGATTTCAGTTCAACTATGAAATCACATACACATCATATAAAAGAAAATGTATACAAGAAGCAAACATTCATGAGCACATCAATAATACACAGAAGAAACAACACAAACCATGTGATTGAATCAAAGATCCTTTCTATTAATTCAATTATGTACATGGGTGTTCTTCATACAATCCTATGCTTCTGCTCTTCTCCTCTGAATGCTTCAATAATAATACAATGTAAAAAGGAGGGTGTCTATATCTGTTTTTCCTCTCGGATTCTAAACTATCAAATCTATAATTAAAACATCTATCTACCAGCATTAAATCTATTAAATGCCTCCCTATCTACTAAGGACGAGAGCTTAAAGGCTCAAGGTCCATTACAATACAAGTGCACCATCTCTTAAATGATTCATTTAAGATTATGCAACATTCCCAAAGTATTTCCAAAATGTGCGCTGGCTTATCCAGCTGTCTTCTGCTTTCGTGCTGGCTCGCTTGATGTGGGCGATGCTCCTGCATCATACTCCCTGGCTTGAAAAAAATTTCATGGGCTCCTATCCATGAGCTCCTGCACGGTCTGTCCAAACTTCTGTATCACTGCTTTGCTTTCCTAGCTGGCATCCTCCACTGGGTGATTCTTCCACTTGACTAGATACTCAAAATACTGCTTTCGCCTGGTCTTCCTTCCCACTCGCTTGTCTAGTATGCACTGCATCCGCGGCTTCTCTACAACTGGTAATTGCTTCTGCCATTGGATTATTGGTTCCTCAGTTCCAGTCTCTGTTTCTCCAGCCTTGTATGGATATAAATCCACAACATTAAATAGCGGAGATATCCCGATGCCATCCGACAACTCAATTTCATAAGCGTTCTCTCCAAATTTCCTCAGGACTCTGCATGGTCCGATTTTCTTCATCTTCAGCTTATTGTATGTTCCCCTCGGGAACCTTTCCTTTCTCAAATGTGCCAGAACTAGATCACCAAATTCAAACTGAATTTATCTCTGATGTTGATTTGCTCTGCTCTTATATTCCTGATTGGAATCAATTAGTCGCTACTTCACTTTGCGGTGAAGTTCTTTCATCGCCTCAACAAATTATTCTGCACTAGCGCTGCTAGTCGCAGTCTGCTCTGACTCCCTGAGTTCAGAAACTCCCCTTGGTTGTGTCCCATACAAAATCTGAAACGGACTTTTGCCTGTACTCCGATTCACTGAATCGTTGTATGTAAACTCTGCCTGTGGCAATATGTTGTCCTAGCTGCTATGGTGTTCTGCCACCAAGCTCCTCAGCAAGTCTCCCAGACTTCTATTGACTACTTCTGTCTGTCCATCTGTCTACGGATGATACGCAGAACTGAATGCCAAATTTGTTCCCAACTTCTTCCATAGTGTCCTCCAAAAATGCCCGATGAATTTGGTATCCCTGTCCGAGACTATACTTCTCGGCAATCCATGAAGTCTAACAATCTCTTTGAAAAACAAGTTTGCGACGTGGGTCACATCGCTGGTCTTCTGGAATGGTATGAAATGTGCCATATTCGAAAACCTGTCTACTACCACAAAGATGGAATCAAGCCCTCTCTGTGTTCTCGACAGTCCTAATTCAAAATCCATGCTAATTGCCTCCCATGGTCTCTCTGGTATGGGCAATGGCTGATAAAACCCTGCATTTTGCTTTCTCCCTTTTGAATGCTGACAAATTCGACACCTATCAACAAACCTCTTGACATTTTCTCGCATGCCTGGCCAAAAATATGATTCGCTCAGCTTGGCGAATGTTTTGTCATGGCCAAAATGACCTGCTAATCCCCCACTGTGCTTCTCCTTTAGCAGGTTCTCCCTCATGGAGCAATTCAGAATACACAGTTGATTGCCTCTGAACAATAGTCCATTCTGAATCATGTAATCCATCCACGGGCTTTGATCCCTGAGAACTGGATTCTCAGCTGCTTCATACGCTTCTGCAAAATCTGTGTCTCCTTCGTACATATCCTTCAGATTTTCAAAACCCAAGGTTTTGACTCGAAATTCCTGCAGCAACAAACATTTCCTGCTCAAAGCATCAGCCACTTTGTTAGCAGTCCCTGAAATGTGTTTGATCACAAATGTGAAATTCTGCATGTACTCTACCCATTTTGCATGTTTCTGATTCAACTTCTCTTGTTGACTCACAAACTGTAATGCATGATTATCGGTGTACAGAACAAATTCCTTTGGGATCAAGTAATGCCTCCACTTCTTCAGCGCCTGTATGATAGCATAAAACTCTTTATCATACGTGGAGTATTTCAGCTTTGCTTCATCCAATTTCTTGCTGAAATAGGCAATTGGTCTGTCTTCTTGACTTAAGACCACTCCTATGGCATATCCGCTTGCATCACATTTCACTTGAAATGTCTTCTTGAAGTCCGACAACACCAACACTGGTCATTCCGTGATCTTCCGCTTCAACAGATTGAAGCTCTCCTCAGCCTCTGCGGTCCAATGAAAAGTTTTATGTCGCTTCTTCACGGTGTCCATCATTGCTGCGCTAATCCCACTGCAATTCCTGATGAACTTCTAGTAGAAACTAGCCAAACCATGGAAACTTCTCACCTCGAAAACATTTCTCGGTGATGGCCAGTTCTTGATCACTTCTACCTTACTCGGATCCATCTTCAACTCATTTGCTGAAATAAAAAAACCCAAATAAATGAGCTCTGTCTGCATAAATGAAGATTTCTTCATATTAATCAACATCTTCTCCTGCTGTAGCTTCCTCATCACAATGGCCAAATGCTTCAAATGTTCAGCCTTTGTCTTACTGTAGATCAATATATCATCCAGGTATACGACGACAAATTTTCCGATGAATCCCCTCAGGACTTCATTCACCAGCCTCATGAATGTGCTCGGTGCATTTGTCAAGCCAAACGACATGACCAGCCATTTGTACAAACCTTCGTTTGTCTTGAATGCTGTTTTCCATTCATCGCCTTCCCTCATGCGAATCTGATGATATCCGCTCTTTAGATCAATCTTTGAAAAATAATTTGCCTCACTCAGGCAATCCATCCGATCATCCATTCTCGGCAACGGAAACCTGTACCTGATGGTAATTTTGTTTATTGCTCTTGAGTCAGTGCACATTCTCCAACCCCCATATTTCTTTGGACTAAGCACTGTTGGAACAGCACACGGACTCAAGCTCTCCCTGACCAGTCCTTTATCCAGCAGCTCCTGTACCTGCCTCTTGACTTCCTCATTCTCTTGTGGCATCAGTCTATATGCAGCCTTATTCGACAAACTGGCTCCGGGTATGAGATTGATGTGATGAATCACACTCCTCATCGATGGCAACGAACGAGGTAATTCATCCATGATGATATCAGCGAACTCTCCCAGCAGTTCCTGAATCTCATCTGGCAGATCATCCACTCTTGTGCTAGTCAGAATAATTCTCGGTTTCCTGACTACAAAGAATTGTGGATCTTCCTTCTTCTCCATCTCTGTGAGAAGCTCCTTCCCACTCATGAGAAGTATGGTACTTCTTACTTCCGGCTTCACCTCCTTATCCTTTATTGGAAGTAACCTATGGGTTCTCCCATTTTTCTCCAGGGTATACGTATTCATTCTCCCATCATGAACCACATTTCTATCATATTGCCATGGTCTACCCAACAATAAATGACATACATCCATGGGAATAACATCACATAAGATCTTATCATTGTATCCTCCAATATTAAATTCAACTAAACACTGTTTTGTAACACTCACCTGATGTCCCTTCTGTAGCCATGAAACTTTGTATGGACTCGGGTGATCAGTCGTCTCCAGCTCCAGTTTCTCCACCATCTCGGTTGAAACGAGATTATCGGTGCTTCCACTATCCACAATGACCTTGCATTTCCTATCCCTGGTTGTGCAAGCTGTCCTGAACAGTCTGCTTCTTTGAGCTATGTCCTCCACCTCCTTCTCTGGGGTCAAAAGGACTTTATGCATTCCAAGTGACCTTCCGTCGTCCGCATCTTCATTCTCAGCATCACGCCTCTGCGCCTCTATGATGTGATCTTCTCCTGCATCTTTCTTTTTCTCTGGACACTCAAAAGACTTGTGCCCATTCTTCCCACATGTAAAACATGTGATTACTCCACCTTTTCCTCTACCTCGACCTCTAGTACGAGGAAGAGTGTTTGCATCAGCATAATCTCCCCACTGATAATTTTGATGTCCTCTCTGTTCAACATGTGGCTGTCCTCGCTGTGAGGTTCCACCTCTCTCTACCTTACCCTAAGGANCATTCTTCCCACATGTAAAACATGTGATTACTCCACCTTTTCCTCTACCTCGACCTCTAGTACGAGGAAGAGTGTTTGCATCAGCATAATCTCCCCACTGATAATTTTGATGTCCTCTCTGTTCAACATGTGGTTGTCCTCGCTATGAGGTTCCACCTCTCTCTACCTTACCCTAAGGATTCTTCCATTCCTCTTTGGGCTTCTGATATTTCTCCTGGGAAATTGCCTTGCCTCTGGGCTGACTTCTGCCTCGCCCTCGCTGTCCCTGCTTACGGTTCAACTTCTCTTCGACTTTCAGAGCCATCTGATAAGCATCCTCAACTGTTTGGGTGGTTGTCAGGCTTAATTCGTCCTGAAGGTCGTATCTCAACCCATTTAGGTATCTGGCAACCTTCTCATCATTGCTCTCCCGATGACCTGCTCTGATATTGAGCTTGTAAAATTCTTCGGTGTATTCCTTCACCGTCATCAACTTCTACCTTAGGTTCTGCATTCACTTGAACAGTGTGATCTGATAATCCCTCGGGATGAATTTTGCCTTCATCTTAGCAATCATTCTCTCCCAGCTTTTAATTTTCTATTTACCTTTGGAACGTCTATCTGCCTGTAGCTTGTCCCACCACAATGCTGCGTGTCCCTTCAACTTCGTGACAACATGCCTAACCTTTTTATCCTCTTCGATATCCTCATAATCAAAGTAGGTATCAAGAGCCCTGATCCAATCTAACAGCTCTTCTGCATCCAGACTTCCTTCATAAGCTGGAATATCCATCTTCGTCTTGGAACTCATCCTGGCAATGGCTTTAATCAATCGCTCCATTGATGCGTCCTCTGCTGTGACCTCTTCTTCATGTCCAGCTTCCTCTTCAACTTCGGAATCACCAAGATCCCCAGCACCAACTCCACGTCTTTGTGCTGTCTCCATCTCCTCGAGTCTTTCTCGGAGATCTCTCATCTACCTTTCCATCTCTGGATTCCCTGCTGGCCTGCCCCTTCTTCGTGCCTCCCTGTCCTCTGGACCAGGTGACTGTCTCTCTCTTTTGAGCGACATGGTGAGTTCTTCTTCTCTCTGCTACCGAAAACAAAGAGAACTCTTCTCCTGCTTTGATACCACTTGGTGCAGACCGCCTCTCTCGAGTCCACTCTCACCAGGACCTTCTCTGACCTCGTCCCGAAGAGCGTCAATGCTCTTCTAATTCCCTGTCGGGAATTCTTCACTCACAACAACTCCTCTTTGACCTCCCTTCAAGATCGAGAAATCGGACTTCGCGATTTCGCAAATCCTATGGTCACGTGTTTCTTGTTTCACGATTCCCTGAAACCTGATGTGGGACAATCGTTGACTTCTCCCCCTTTCTATCCAATTTATCCCTATCGGGAAATCGCTACTCGCGATGTCAACAAGTTGAAACTTCAACCTTCGAACCCCGATGTGCTGATTCTCTGATACACGTGTGGACTTGCCGTCTCCACCTCCTATATTTCTATCGGGATTTCGGAGCTCATGGGATCACGAGTTCTGATGTCGATGGACTTGGGACTTGCCTTTACCCGATCCCCGATATGATGCCACCTGTACTCCACCAGCACCTGTGGTCCCACACTACCACGTCAC
>JASDQU010738174.1:175036-185285 GCA_032191745.1 Picea mariana
GATCTCTCTGGGGGATTCAACTGTCCGTCCTTCCTTTGATATTTCCTGCGGGGTGGATCAAACGCTTCCTCTGTGAGGACTTATTCGCCACTCGCCAACTTGAGGATTTTTCTCAGGCTTCCTCAGCAATGCCTGGACTTATCCTTCAGTGAACTTGTAGGTCTATTCCTCTTGAGCTTGTTCTAAAATTTCAATTCCCTCCAGGAGATTCTTGCACGCACTCCTTGCGGCAAATTCCCCACAACGTTAAGTGTCGAAACCTTCGACCCCGCACACTTCTGTAGCGGTAGTCTTCGATTCCCTTTGCTCAGAATCGCAACTCTGAGTCTTCGTCTAGCCTCCGCATGCCTTGCATGGCTCCGGTGCCAATCTGCACTTCTGAGAGCTTAGAACAAGAGCTACCTCTATCTGAACCCTGCAGTCACGCACTCCTTGCGGACAAATTCCACTGCACTCTTTGCAGGAATCTCTTGGCTCAGAATAGAGAAACAATTGAAACTAATTTCTTACTCTCCCAGATTTCAGTTCAACTATGAAATCACATACACAACATATAAAACAAATGTATACAAGAAGCAAACATTCATGAGCACATCAATAATACACAGAAGAAACAACACAAACCTTGTGATTGAATCAAAGCTCCTTTCTATTAATTCAATTATGTACATGGGTGTTCTTCATACAATCCTCTGCTTCTGCTCTTCTCCTCTGAATGCTTCAATAATAATACAATGTACAAAGGAGGGTGTCTATATACGTTTTTCCTCTCAGATTCTAAACTATCAAATCTATAATTAAAACATCTATCTACCAGCATTAAATCTATTAAATGCCTCCCTATCTACTAAGGACAAGATCTTAAAGGCTCAAGGTCCATTACAATACAAGTGCGCCGTCTCTTAAATGATTCATTTAAGATTACACAACATTCCCAAAGTATTTCCAAAATGTGCACTGGCTTATCCAGCTGTCTTCTGCTTTCGTGCTGGCTCGCTTGATGTGGGCGATGCTCCTGCATCAGTGTGTCCAACAAGAAGGAAACCAAATTTCACCTTTTGAAAGATTCCCATTTCAACAAGCATGCTTAGATATCCAAACACAATTTGATTTTTATTTTCACAACTAGTGTTGTCCAATTGTAGATAGAGAACTTGAGGAAGATTTCTAGACCAGTGAGTGAGCACATGATGAATTATTGTGATGGTCAAATTTTCATCGTTATGAATATTTGGAGCCATGAAGTAAACTCTTGGACACATTTTTCCATTGAAAACCATACAACCAATCAAGTGAAACTGAATGGAATTCTCTTCCTATAAAATTTTGGGTGTACAGACAAAATGTAGTAGAAGTGTTTTCTTCTGGTCCATGCCATCAATTATCATACCTAATTATTTGTTTGGAGCATTATAACACTTCTTCTGATGTTTGTACAACTTTTGTCTTTCACTTGATTGTTGATTCTGATGTTCTTGAAGTGCTTTGATTATGGAATCTGCACATGACATAAAATGGAAATATTGATTGTATGTTTTCATAGTTGATAACCATTCAATTTAAAAAAAAAAAAAAAAAGAGTAAATACATACCTCTTTCGGCCCCTTCAAATTGATCTCTTCTTAATTTAAGAGTAGCACATATACTACAAATCCCCATCCTTGACTTCTTAGGAATACAGACATTGTTGAATTTTTTCTTCCATATTCTTGTAAAATATGCATATGTAATAAAATTACCCTTTCCTTCAACATCTTTAGCATATCCTTTGTACAAGTTGTAGATTTCCCTCCTTGAAAAATTATCTGAAATATGTATTGTGTCTCTATCATACACTCTCCATGTTTGGAAAAGAAATCATGCATCCATGACAATGCAGTGTTTGTGAATGGCCCACTCTCTCATCCATGATGTACCTTTGAATAAAATGATGGATCTTTTTCCAACCTTGTTTCGATTTTTGATAGACGAAGATTACCAATTGAGTGAATTTTTTTGAAAGCCTTTCTGCAAAGTAAAATATTCCCAATGCGATAATCATATACTGTATTGGTGGATATCATGCACCCCATCAAATATGAATTTTTCATGCTCTTATTCATTGAAAAATATGTGTTCCTTTTATTCAAGGTTTACATGTAGTCCATGCTTTTCAAACAATTCTTTTGACAACATTCACTTGAAATCAATTCTTTTATGGAAATTGATTTAGTGAGAAATTCTTTCCTAGAACTTGTATAACTAGAATGCTTTCGATCGATATAAAAAGGTCTAATCTTGGTCCTAGACACAATGTTTATTTGCAATGTCTCCACTATTTCATCATTCTCACTAGAAGGTTTTTCGTTATCACCACAAGGAGTATCAAGAAAAACATTGTCAAGAGACTAAACTTGAGAATGTCGATCACCTTCATTTGTTGCAGCTGAATGTTTGAGAACATCTTCATCAACATAATCATTTGGAGAAAAATAATCATCAATATTATGTCCACTATTTACATAATCATCTTCATTGCTTTCAAAATCCCCACTTGAGTGAAAATTTCCACCATCTTGCTTAGTGCCTTGAAAACCTTCATTAGTATCTTGAAAATCCTCACTTGGAGGAAAATCAACATCAACATTGTTTATTTTTAATTTATCACTCGGGAAAGAGTGACCACTAATGGCGTAATCATCTTCGCTACTTTGAAACTCGCCACTTGAAATATAGTCTTCATCATCCTCATTACTAGATTCAAAATCCTCACTTGGAGGAAAATCTTCATTATCCTCATCGATACCCTCAAAATCCTCACTTTGAGGGAAATCATCAGCACCGACATTATTTCTTTTAAATTCCTCATTCAAGAAAGACTGTCTAGCATTGTCATAATCGTCATCATTTCTTTTAAAGTCCCCACTTGGGGGAAATTTTTCTCCATCCTCATTCGTGCCTTGGAAATCCTCACTTGGAGGAAACTCTTTATCAGTACCTTCAAAATCCTCACTAGGAGGAAAATCATAATCACCAACATTGTTGTCTTTAAATTATCGACTTGAGGAATTTGGTCCACCATTGTCATAATCATCTTCACTGCTTTTAAAATTTCCACTTGAGGGAATTTCTCCATCATTTTCATTGGTGCCTTGGAAATCTTCATCGGTATGTTCAAACTCTTCACTTGGAGGAAAATTTTCATACCAATCATTTAAACGTTGATCATAGTCTTCACTTTGACCTACATTTTGATTATTTTCAATACTATTAAACTACTGCCTAAATTTATCACCATCATATTCCTCCTCTTCATTATCGGTGCCTTCAAAGTCCTCTGATTTAGGACTTTCATGAGGAACATGTTGAATAAAATTGCTTGCACCATGATCAAAATTATGACTAGCTAAAAAACACGATGCCTCATTTGCATTACAAACATTCCTATGGCATTTCTTACTCCCAACACAAGAGGTATGCGAAGAATTTGTTGATGTCTCAGAAATACAATTTTCTTTATTTGATGAAGCCATCCCTTCTCTTTGAGAACATAGAATGATAGAAATGCTCATTGTCCCTATGACATTATAATAACATGCATAATGAGTTTTTCCCTCTAAATGTGCCCCCCCACCCCAAAACAAAAATAAAAATAAAATAAAAATTTCCCTCCAAAATTTCCCCCCCAAAATATTCCCTCCAAAATTCCCCCCTCAAATTTTTCCCTCCAAATTCCCCCCCCCCAATTTTTTTCATTTATTTTCCCTTAAAAATTAAAAACAATTTTTAGTCTTTTATTTTGTTATTTACATATTAAATACAGTATTTATCATGTTTATCTATTTATCCCACATTTATTAAACATATTGATGATCCATATAATTTTAGGTATATATGTAGACAATATACCTTTTTTTTTTTTTATCCCACATTGGTTATACTAACATTAATTTATATCATTTGTGTTATATATACACAATCTTCTTTTATCTTTTTATATTGTGTTATATCTTGGGAAATATTTGTTTTAGGATTTGGAGCAAGCTAAAACATCGAGAAGACATCCGAGGAGAATCTAGCAAGCAAAGAGGAGAATTTAGCATTTCAGAGGTTAGTTTTTTGTTAAATTCTTACATGTTTTCTACTTTTTATCTAAAAACAATAGATGTTTTCTACTTTTTTCTAAAAAATACCCAACTTTTTAAAATATTTGAGACTTTTTTCACAAAATCTTAACAAAATCCTTAAGATTTTTGAAAAAAAAAAGGCAAAAAAAAGTTAAATTTAGATATACTTTTTTCACTTTATTTAGCTTTTGTCTAGTTTTTTTTATGGTTTTTTAGGTTATATGTTTTAACATATAACCTAGGTTATAGGTTATATAACATATAATGTATGTTATATAATATATAACATATTGGTATATGTTATATGTTATAACATATAACTATATGTTATATGTTCTTACAAGCATTGCCCTAGCCCCCACGACCAAGCCTCGGGCACACCTAGGGCTTGGCCATGGGGGCTAGGGCGATGCTTGTAAGAACATATAACATATAGTTATATTTTATAACATATAACATATACCAATATGTTATATGTTTAAACATATAACATATTGTTATATGTTAAAACATATAACACATATTGTTATATGTTATAACATATAACACATGTGTTATATGTTAACACATGTGTTATATGTTAACACATGTGTTATATGTTAAACATATAACACAACATATGTGAATTGAATTTTTGTTACATATAGGTTAAAAACATTTAATCGTTTTTTAAATTAGTTTTTATAATCAATGTTATGTTTTTTAGTTGATTATAATGTGAAAGGCCTAATTTTTGTTTTTTATCTTAATATAGGAAAATGTTAGGAAAGAGATTATCTATCAATATATCTGGAAGAACTATTGCATGGAAATATGATTCCTACTTGATGATGAAAATACAAAAGAAAAATATCACAAAGGAAGTGATATATTTAGATCTGTGGATAATTGTTTTCAATTGGGATTTAGAACTCGACAGGTATGATATTTGATAGATGAGATATTTACCCTATGAGAAAATTTTAGTATAAATAATTAGAGAGTTAAGAAGGCTAAACCATTGATATGTGGCACAAGTAAGACAAGTCCTGACATAAAAAATGTTCTTGATGATATGACTATAACACCTTGGAGATCAATACAAGGAGTGAAGGATGATAAACTTATCATAAGTTTGTTATCACGTGTTAGGTTGGGAGAATTTTCAATGGAAGAAATGTGTGATGAATTTAAAAAGTAAGTCTGTTGAGTTATTTTTATTTATGTTAGGACAAGACAATTAATTTTTTCAGTTTAATATCAGTTTAACATTATTTTTTTTTTATTTAGTCACAAGGTGTATATGAAAATACAAGAGGAAATGGTCAATATGTTGAATGAATAAAGTTGGGATGATGTTAAACTCAACTTTCCAGATTCAAGCTCTTCAACAATATTGAAACAATTTTTTGTTGCATTCAAAAAGGTATGTTGATTTATTACATTCATATTATTCATTTGTAAGTTAATTTATTTATATTTTAATAGTTATGGACATATAACTATATGTTTGTTTCTTTCATTAAAGATGTCAAAGAAGAATGTAGATGGAGTACCTGAAATTTTCAAAAGTTTTATTCAAAAAGCCAAGATTGAAAGAGAAAGAAGGAGATGTGTTCAAAATGTTCAACTTGATGACACCCTTGATCACTACATTTGGAATGGGCTCGACACTGTTCAATATAAAGTGATATTAGGTGATTGTGAAAAACTTGCAAGTATTGTTCCTAAAAAAGAATACTCCCTAGTTATTCTGGATATCCCTCATGGTTATAATATCCCAAACATTGAATATGATAATGAGCCTTATACTTACCAAGCTTTCAGTAAAGTGATTATGGGATTTATAGAAGTTACAACATCACCATTTTGGATATTTCTAGTATTTCATTTAGACACACAACAAGGTTTAGTACAATCAAGTTTCAAGGGGAAAGAAAAGACAAGGAGGCAGTTTATTCGGTAACACTATTACATATTACCAAATTTCTCATGGTTTTTCATTGCTATTGCCACACTTATCCGTCACAATTTCCACGAAAGCAAAGACTATTTTTCGTCGCTATATCCACGAACCATGTGTTCATGGAAACAACGACAAAATTATCCCTCCACGTCTCATCATCATCCAGATAGGTTTACCTTATAAATCGTCACAATACCGAAGAAACTTCTTCGCAATAGGGACGAAAAACCGTGCTAATGTAAAAAAAACTGTGGAAAGTTGCGATGCAAAAGCATGGCAATAACGATAAAAATTGATGGCAGAGACAAAACTTACGATGCAAATGCTATATGTGCGATGCAAAACCTTGGAAAAGTGCGATGAAATTTCATCGCTATTGCCACACTTGTTCCAAAAAAAAAAATTGCTTTGCGAAGAACTATCGTCGATATTACGAAGCTTCCTTTAAGTTAAAAAAAAACAAAAACTACATGAGATATGGTATTACCATATTACATTCTATGAGATATGGTATACCATATTAAATTTCTAATCTTTTATTTCTCTAGCAATATATTTATGTGCTTTTGCAAAGGATCAATTTTGATAGTGAACTTTAGCTACCCTTGACATTATGATAAACCAAAAGTGCACCATGTTCCAGGTTCTAGGTTCTACATGCATTTATTTACTTGTACAACAAATTATCAATATTAATTAATTATAATATGAAAATGTGGCATGTCATTTCCTCCATGTTTTAGTAGAGAGTGACTCCACTTTCTCAACAAGATGCAAGAAGTTCTTTTTAAAAACAACTTGGGATAGCGATTTGTCCTGAGTGGGATGGTGACCTTGACATTCAACAAGATAGGAAGTAATTCATTGATGACAAGTGTAGCAGGTGTGCAGGTCCACTAGTGTATGGATATTATCTGCTAAGTGACAGACTTGAACTTCCTCTTCCAGAATAGATGGCTCATATAGCTTGAGATGATTGACATAAATTATATTATGGATGTCTAGAAAAGAAGGGAAATACTAATGACAACCATTGTCATTAATATATTGAATAAAAATATAGGGACAATAGCAAATAGGCTTGAGTTTTTTATGATGCTACCCCTTAAAACATTGTTTGTCCATATACAACCAAAGTCAGTCATCAATTTGAAACTAGACAAAGCCTTGATGGTGATCCTAGAGGGATTTGTAATGATCTAGGGAGGACTGAAGGGCATTAGTAACCAAATAATGAATTCTAGATAATTTATGAACAAAGGAGATTCTATACATTTTACCTTGCCTTATAGGAACTTCTATCCATATGATGCGTATAATAGCAAGATGCAAAGAATGAGCAATGCAAGAAATTATATAGGGGTAATATGAGGGTCTTTGCAATGTAGGCCAATACATTGTTGTTGTGAGGGAATCCTCCATCAACTAGGCCTATATATCCCATGGTACATGTGAAGACCCCTATTCCTTGAGAATTAATGTAAGGTAAAACTAGAAGGTGTGCCATGTGGATTAGAGTAATGTTAGGCAAGTAGAAGACAAATGAGAAAGAAAGATTGGTAGACAGACATTGCATGTTAAACACACAATTTTGACATGGGGGAACAAGCAAATTTAATCACTTCATAAGAATGATAGAAACTAAACTATGAAATGTAAATAATGAAATAAAAAGAAATAATCCTAACTATCATGTAAATGATGCAATGACTAAATTAGGAGATTAGAGATGAGCAATTTCTAATTACTATATTAATGGAATAATAACTAGAACATGTAAGTAAACCATGAGTGAGTCTAACAATAATAATAACATCTCAACTATAAAATCATTGATAAGATTAAGAGTGAAAAGGAGATACTTGCACTTACTTATACGTGAGGTAGGATGGTGTAGGAACATGTTTAGCTAGATACCTACATCACAGAGGTTGGCATCTTACCACAAGTGAGGTAGGATTAGCAACATGATCTCTTATGGAAAGGATGGAGGATATATGAAAAGGTAAAAATGGGAGGTTGTGGTGTTAGGGTAGTTCTAACAAAGGCAAGAGAAATAAGTTGATGACACTGGAATGACATTGGAAAAAGGTGTGAGTTGACATAAACCGACTAGGAGTGAACATGAGCGAGAGAGGAAAAACACTCTAATATAGGGTTATCACAATAATAAATGTGACATATGGAAAATTGGAGTTAAAGTGAGCGTAACAAATGACAGACATTGTTCTAGGATTAGTGTAGTCATTAAGACGCCATACACTAGTCAAGAACATAGCATGAGTCAAATGTGACATATGATAATCTAGAGAGTGTGAGCATAATAGGAATCATAAACTAGTAATATAGAGTCATCAAAATCACAAAAGAAACACATGATAGCCTAGATTTAGTGCAAGAATGAGAGATGGAATACATCAATGGGGTATTTTATGCAAGCGTAGGAGGCGACATGCATCAACCTAATTTCAATGCAAGCATAGAGGTGAAAAATACCAATGGTATACTAATGGAGGAGAGAGGATCAAAGGAAGATATGATGTCACCATTGGGAGGGGCTCCATAGTTGCAAGCTATGGAATGTGACCATTAAGGGGGACATCTTGGAAAAGTGACCAAAGAAGCGATAATTGATCCTAACTAGGTAAAGGTTATCTTAAGTAGGGTCTTTCTTGAGATAATGACGTAGAAGGGACCCATCGACATTATGAACAAATAAAAATGGAGAAAAAGGGGTGTAAGGAAGAAGAGCTAAGGAGGAGAGGCAATACTTTCCCCAAGAATTTGAAGGTCTAGGAAACGAGGAAGAGGATGTAGGAGAGCATGGAACACTAGGAGAGGAAGAAGACAAGGGGAGAACTAGGTAATATTGGGTGCTACCAGGTAAGAAGTGGCTAGAGTTGATAATGGGAAGTCTAAGCTAGCCCAAAAAAACTCCCAATAGGAACAAAGCTTCATTCAACTTGATAAAAGTGTGTTAAGACATGGGACCTTTTTAATGTTAGCAAATGTTGATTTTGACAACTAATGGAAAGATAAGGAAAAGAGAAGGCATAGAAGAACAAGGGGCTACCTCATTGTTGTAGCCAGTGAGAGGACAAGGGCAAAAAATTATGGAACTAGGTATAATAGATCATATATGTATTTTGTTAATTCGTGTGTGGTAGAAAAAAAAAATATTGAGTTAAAAATCATTGGGGAGGTTTGGGATTTAGAATGAGAATAGCAGAGTGAGAGTGCATCTAGGTAGAAGGATGAGAATGTATTATTTAGAGAGTTTGGAAGAGGGATAGTGCAACCATATGAGATGATATGAATTGATGTAATGTAAAAGTGAGAGAGAAAGGTATTTATGTATTATGTTTTGTTGGGTATTAACATTATAAGGAAGAGGTATTGCAAGAGGTGAGTTCATAGTTTTTTTCATCTTTATAGAGTTGATAAGTATTTCAATGAGAATCTTATAAATAATTTCATTGTTTTTGATTGGGTAGAAGGATGAGAAGGTATCATTTGGAATGTGTGGAAGAGAGAAAGTGAAACCATACGAAATGGTTGCATGTGAGTTACAACTAAGAGAGAAAGATATTTATGTAGGATGTCTTGGTCACATCATTGCATGGAAAGGGTATTGCAATAAAAATGAGTTCATAGGTTTTGTTATATTTAAAGAGTTGATAGGTATTTCAATGGACATCTTATAAAGCATTTCATTGGTGTTCATATGATATGTTCAAGAGTATATTAGAGTAATCAAGGGGAGATAAATAACATTCAACATTCTCTTGAAACATCCCTATGACAAGGGTGACTCCACAATGTTTATTAATGAGAAGATGAGTTTTGTCCTATTGTACAAAGTCCCAATGATAAGGAGAAGGGCGAGGAGTGATGGAAAATGCGATTATTTTGGTTACAATTGTCAAGGATTATAGTGGCAAGTTGGTCTTTGATCTAACAATTATGAGTAAAAAGGAGACTTAGAGAGGGGACTAAATTTCATTCGTCATTATGAGTAATGAGGGATCTTTTTCAATAGAGTTTGGAATAGGGACTATTTTTTGTTGGGGAGAAGTGTCCAAAGATTGGTGTACCCTAGGATCATCAAGGGATTTCTCATCTATGTACAAGGATTTGGATGTGAATTATTATTATAAGAATAAGAATTTTGTAGTAGTGTCCTTTGGAGCCTTATAAT
>JASDQU010738174.1:204464-217342 GCA_032191745.1 Picea mariana
GAAGGAAATGATAGGATCATTGGAAACCTGGAAGCAGAGATTGTCACACTAAGAAAGGATATTCAAAAGAAAAATATGCAGAATAGCTCAAAAGTTCTGGATGACAATATCAACAGTAAAAACTCTCATCTTGACAAGTCCGGACTTGGATACAATTAGACAGAAAAGGGATCAAGCTCCAAAACAACAGAGCAAGAAAAAAATTCAAATAGCTATGCAGAAACAATCAAAGGGTATAAAAATATATATAAGGAAGATTACAGGGACACTCCTCCACCGAGAAGATTCCGATTTCAGAATCAACAATAGATAGACATGCCTCAAGAAGACGAAGGATTCATAAGATCACCTCCTTTCAGAATATCTTCAACTACCAGAATGACAGTGCCTCCTAAAGAACCTCAACAGAGTCACAAACAAGAACCTTAGAAAACGACATGGATAAGAAAGCAAGATTAGTATAGAAATGAAGAATGCATTGTCACTCTATAAGATAAACAGAAGAAACGTGGTTGGTATGTTGAAAGTGGATGTTCAAAAAACATGACAAGTGATAGAGACAATTTTCTTACATTAGAAAAGGAAAGAGATGGATAAGTCTCCTCCAGAAATGATGATTCAGCTAAAGTCATTGGAAAAGGCACAGTTCGAATTGGGAACAAGAATGAAAAGGCAGAAAATGTTCTACTAGTAGAAGATACGAAACATAATCTTTTAAGTGTGAGTCAAATGTGTGACCAAGTTCATAAATTTACTTTCGATTCACAAAAGTGTGAGATAAGAAAAGAAGGTTGAGGGAAATTGGTCGCTACAGCTGCAAGAACTTCAAACAACATATATATGTTAAGCGAAATTGGAAATGAAAAGTGTTGTCTAGGAAAGGAAGATGAAAGTTGGCTATGACACAGAAGAATGGGTCACATGCATTTTGATAACCTTGTCAAAGTCAACAAAAGAGAAGCAGTCAAAGAGATTCCCTAGATCACCAAACCAACCAACACTTTATGCAAGCATTGCCAACAAGGAAAGCAAACAAAGACTAGGTTCAAATCAAAGGAATATTCAACAACAAAACCACTAGAAATTGTGCATACTGATCTAGTTGGACCAACTAAAACAAAATGATTAAAAGGTGAGAGATATTTTATGTTATTAGTTGATGATTATACAAGAATGACTGCAGTTTTCTTTCTCAAGAACAAGTCGAAAGATTTTGAAAAATTCAAGATCTACAAGGAAATGGTTGAAAATGAGATAGATTCAAGAATCAAATGCTTAAGATTGGATAATGGAGGAGAATTCACCTCAAAGGAATTTATGGACTACTGCAACAATAATGGAATAAAAAGGCGATTCTTCATCTCTAGGACACCTCAACAGAATGGAGTTGTTGAAAGAAAGAACAAGACAATGCAAGAAATGGCTCGAACAATGATAATGGATTCAAAGTTGACATATATTTTTTGGACACAGGAAGTGCATACAATATTTCACATTCAAAACAGAGTAATTCTCAAAAAAAACACCAATAAAAATCTCTACAAGCTATGGAAAGGAAGACCAACAAATGTGAAGCACTTCAGAGTTTTTGGAAGCAAATGCTACATCAAAAGAGAAGATGGAAGAATGAGAAAGTTTGAGTCTTGTGTGGACAAATGAATACTTGTTGGTTACTCAAGTACAAGGAAAGTATACAAGTGTTACAATCTAATATTAAACAAATTTGTGGAAAGCATCAACGTAACAATTGATGAAATAGGCAGATCAAAATCAAAGGAAGAAGAAAACAAATCAATGGAACAAATTTTCGAAGAAGAAGATGAAAAAGAAGTAGAAGAGGAAGATGAATATCAAGAGAATCCAACAGAAGAAAAAAATCAAGTTCAACAAGTATCTCCAAAGACACCTAGCAAACGAGTACAAAAGAATCATCCTTCAGATCAGATTATTGGAAACAAAGATGCAAGAGTTGAGACTAGAAGAAAAATCCGTTCACCAAAACAAACACAGCTAGCACTCTTATCTACAATTGAACCAAACTATTTTGAAGAAGCCAGCAAGGATGAATTTTGGAATAAGGCCATGGATGAAGAATTGGATCAAATAGAGAAAAATGACACTTGAGAATTGGTTCCAAGACCAAAGAATAAGAATATGATCAACACAAAATGGGTTTTCAGGAATAAATTGAATGAAGATGGACAGGTTACANATCAAATAGAGAAAAATGACACTTGAGAATTGGTTCCAAGACCAAAGAATAAGAATATGATCAACACAAAATGGGTTTTCAAGAATAAATTGAATGAAGATGGACAGGTTACAAGGAACAAAGATAGATTGGTATGTAAAGGATATGCACAGATTGAAGGAATCGACTTTGAAGAGACATTTGCCCCAGTTGCCAGAATGGAAGCAATTTTTTTGCTTTTAGCTTATGCATGCTCCAAAAATGTTAAAGTATATCAGATGGGCATAAAATCAGCTTTTCTGAATGGGGAACTTGAAGAAGAAGTCTACATTGAACAACTAGAAGGATTTCAGTTGTCAGAGAACACAGACTATGTGTGTAAATTAAAGAAGGCCGTGTATGGTCTAAAACAAGATCCTAGAGCATGGTACTCTAGACTGGATAAGTATCTGCAGCAGGAAGGGTTCAGAAAAGGAAGTGCAACAACAACCTCTACATCAAGGTAATTCGAGGTAATATTTTATTAATTGAAGTTTATGTTGATGATATTATTTTTTGTAGTGATGATGACAGGTTAAGCTAGAAATTTGCAACAGACGTGCATAATGAATTTGAAATGTCGTTACTTGGAGAACTATCCTTCTTTTTGGGACTTCAGATACATCAAAGCAACTAATGAATTTTTATTTCTCAAATCAAGTATATCAAAGAAATTCTAAAGAGGTTTGCAATGGCTAGTTATCACTCCCATGGAAACTAGTTGTAAGTTGAGCAAAGACGATGATTCAAAGTCTACAGATTAGAGGAAATACAGGTCAATGATTGGTAGCCTACTATATATGATAGCATCCAGAATAGATCTAATGTAGGCAGTTGGACAAGTGACACGATTTCAAGCAGCACCAAAGGAATCACATGTACTAGTAGTAAAGAGGATCTTCAGATATCTCAAAGGAACAGAAGAGTTTGGATTATGGTATCCAAAAGGAAACAATCTATCACTTATTGCCTACACAGATGCAGATTGGGTAGGTTGTATTGATGACCGACGAAGCACCAGTGGATCAAAGTTCTACTTAGGTGAGTGTTTGGTATCATGGCTAAGAAAGAAACAATCATCAATATCTCTATCTACAGTCGAGGCAGAGTATATTGTAGCAGCATCATGTTGTACACAGGTTCTTTAGATGAAACAAACTTTGACAGATATACAGGTTGAGTATGATGAGCCCATTCCAATATATTGTGATAATACAAGCATCATCATTATCTCAAAAAACCCGTTGATGCACTCCAGGATGAAGCACATTCCAATCAAGTATCACTTTCTATAGGAACATTTTGCAGAAAAGAACATCATAGTTGAGTACGTGGGCACAAAAGAACAAGTGGCAGACATATTTACAAAACCACTTCCACGGGAAGCCTTTGAATATATTCGCCAAAGACTTGGAGTTATTTCTAGTCCAAAATGAATTCTTTTTGAATTGTTTTTGAATGCTTATCTTATATGTCTTAGATGTACACGAGGAAACACCATAAGAGGACAATTCAGTCAGGGGGAGTACCCCCGGAAGGAAATATACCTTTGCCATTGATGACAAAGGGTGAGAGATTTATCAGATGCAGAGGATAGAGGCAATTCCAGGGGGAGCATGAGTGATATGATTTCAATATTGCATCAGAGTGTTGCCATCAATGCCAAAGGGGGAGATTGTTGATTAAGGTTGGTTGTCATTGATGTCAACCTTTGAAGAAAGCCCTGTAGCACAAAAGTTTGGGTAATGGACCCAAGATTGTTTGATTTAAATATGAATCATTATTTTTTTGTCATGGTTGATAAGAAGTAAATATGGATGAACTCTAAAGTGGTCCCCTTATGGTGAAAGCCCTCATGGGAAGACGCTTTGCGGAGTAAGAGAACCCATGATTAATTGTGGAATAATGAGATGAAGGACAACAATTTTTTCAGGAAAAATATCCTATATGGATAGTTATTTTCATTCATTTCCAATGGTATGTAGAATGTCACATAACTCCTCATGGTTAGAGAGTTATGACCATGTGAATTTTGAGAACCCAAGTTTGGGTAATGGACTCAAGTTTGTTTGATGGATAACGATATGTTTTTTTCTATATTTGAAGGTAATACTACTCTATATGTATATTACATGTCATTCCATTTATGGTGGTATGTGGAATGTCACATAAATCCTCACGGTTTGAGATTTATGGCCTTACGAAGTTGGAGCACCCTCATATGTCATCTAGAAGCCCCAAAAGGTCAAAGTAGTCAAAGTGGTTTAAGAGATTTTAAAAGATAAATAATAAAGTGAAGTGATGAGTGTATTATAATTCAAAGTGAATACAAATTAAATTATTTCAATAATAAATTTAATGGAGAAATTAGAAGTGGGTTAACCCTAAAATAAGGAAAGTGGGCCAAGTGACCTCGAAGATGTTTTTAAGGAAGCTACTTGGAGAGTATAAATAAGAGGCAAGGCTCTCTCATTTTAATCACACTTGAGAATATTTAATATCTATAGGTGTTTGAGGTAACCAAGGATATCTAAGCTAAATTTCTGAAGGAAGGTGAAGAAAAGAAGGCCGAAATGAAAGGAAGGATAAATTCTTTTGATGGTGTTGTCTAAGGTATGTTATTTACAGGTCATCTCACCATTTTCGCTATAAATTTTTTCTATAATGATTCAGACCATGAAATTTCTATTCCATTGATAAAACATACCCAATTATTTGTGTTAAAAAATTCATCTTGTGGGTCATTGTATTTTGGGAGTTACACTCCGTGGAAAATAGGGTTTGTGGCTAGTCCTGAAACTAGTCAAAAACAGGTGTTTCGGGTAAAAATGTCATAACTTCTTCATAACAAATCCAAATTCAGTGAGACTAAATGTGTTGGTTATTTTACAATATATAGTATTCTTTGTAATAGTTTCAGATCAATTCAACAAATATTTAGTGTGGGGCATGCTCTACAAGGTCGCTCTATAGAATAAGCCAAAATTCAACAAGGTATGCCATTTTTGCTATAACTCATTTTCTAAGAGGTTCCAAGTAGTGACACGTGGAGGAATTGCACAAAACACACTGAAAAAAATTGTGCATCAGTTTTAGATATTTATACATTACAAGTTCAAAGTTACGATTACTTCAAGTTAGGGTTGTTGACTAATCCAAAACTAGGCCTTTGAGACTAAAGAAAAGTTTGATGAAAATACTAGTCTCTTGTTGTTAAAGTTAAGGAAGGTTTTCAAGAATGTGATCATATACACTAGGTCTATTACGAAGCTACAAATCATATTTGGATGATGAAATGGATGAGTGATTTTGGTTGAGGTACATGTTGAGCACATGGTTGAGATAAGTAGTTGATGAGTTGGCACATACATGAAGTGTATAGTTGATGATGTTGGTAAATATTGATGAGTAGTTGACACATGCTTGGTACATACTTGGTACATGGTTGGATGCACTTGTTTATGGCACAGGTTGATTACAGGTTGTTTGGTACATGTTGGTGCATGGTTGATGCACTTGTTTATGGTACAGGTTGATTATAGGTTGAGGTACAGGTTGAGGTATAGGTTGAGGTACAGGTTGATGCATGGTTGATGCATGGTTCATATTTATTGGTATAGTTTTACAGTGTTATATCTCACAGTGATAGTGTGATAGTGGTTCCATCATTCTTCTTCTACTTCAGGGTGGTAGGACGGGGCAAGGACATGTGGTTGTAGCCACCTTCCGGTTGTAGCTGGAGAACATAGGGGGTTGTAGCCTCCTTCTATTTGTAGCCAGAGAATTGGGGAGTTGGAGCTTCCCTTAGGTTATAGCCGGAGAAACTAGGGGGTTGGAGCCTCCTTCTGGTTGCAACTGGAAAACAAAGGAAGTTTGTGCTTCCAATGAATGTAATTCTTCAAGACATATAAGAAAAATCATTCTGTGGTTTTCTCCCAATTTGGGTTTCCACGTAAAACACTGTTGTACTTTGTATGTGTGTGATTGTTTATTTCTTACTGCTCATTATTGGATAATAATTCTACATTGATATAAAATTTGAAGAAAAAAGATTATAATTACGCTATTACTGATTCACCCCCCCTCTCAGTAATCCAACAATAAAAAATATAAAACAAAAAAAAGGATATGGAATTGTCATAGCTGATAAAAATATGTGAAGATGCCACTTACTCCAAAATTAGTTATTGTATTTTGTAGCTCTACAATTCTTGCCCTGCCCTCTTGTGTCAGAGGTATTTTGCTAAGAAAACCTAGATATTCTATGTTAGCCTTCTTCAAGGCCCTCGTTATAGTTTTCATTGGGTCAGTCGAATAAAATATTTCGTCCTCATCAATAACCTCAGTGGGAGATTTCCCACGTTGATCATGCCACAATACATTGATGAATAAAATTAATGAGATGAACTTTAACAATTGAGAAATTTAGTTGTTGTAGTCATAAGTTGTTACTGTATTTAACATTTACCTAGCGAGGCATTGCGGGTGCCTTTCCACGGTGATCTTGGACAGATTTAGCGGGTGATTTTAGGACATGGTCACCCTGGACAGATCTTGACACAATAAATCAATCAAAAATAGTTATGAAATTCACCTGTAACATTAAAAAATGAAATATTGCATTAATATCAGAAAAACAATAACAAAATTTCAGAAATTTAGTTGTTGTAGTCATAAGTTGTTACTGTATTTAACATTTACCTAGTGAGGCACCGCGGGTGCCTTTCCATGGTCACCCTAGACAGATGTAGTGGGTGATTTTCGAACATGGTCACCCTAGACAGAAGTTGACACAATAAATCAATCAACAAAAGTTATGAAATTCACTTGTAACATTTAAAAAATGAAATATTGGAGTAATATCAGAAAAGAAAATAATGAAATTTCAGAAATTTAGTTGTTATAGTCATAAGTTGTTATTGTATTTAACATTTACGTAGTGAGGCATAGTGGTTGCCTTTCCACGGTCACCCTGGACAGATGTAGCGGGCGATTTTCTGCCACGGTCACCCTAGATAGATGTTGACAGAATAAATCAATCAATAAAAGTTATGAAATTCACCTGTAACATTAAGAAAATGAAATATTGCAGTAATATCAGAAAAAAAATAATGAAATTTCTGAAATTTAGTTGTTGTAGTCATAATTTTTTACTGTATTTAACATTTACCCGCTGAGGCACAGTGGGTGCCTTTCCACGGTCACCCTGGATAGATGTTGACACAACAAATTAATCAACAAGAGTTATGAAAGTAATTGTAAAAAATTTATGTAGTAAAAATTTGAAATATTGCAACGATAAATTGTAACAATGATTGATCAAAGGTTGAGTTGAATGGTATGTAAGATATTTACCCCCATAGTCGCACCCCCTCCATCTATTCGATTTAAGTTGTAATCGATCAACAACTCTTCACCTGGAACTATTGTTTTTGTTCCACAAACAAATATACGATTTCCTTCGCGTCCCTCAAATATGCAATTCGGTTTCTTAGTTGTTGCCACTGGTTGTGTACTATTTATAAATCCCATAATGTTTCCAGTAGCGTTTGGCCTTCCATCAATATACATAGTTGCCCCTTTATTTTGATTGTTATCTACTAGTTGTATATAATTTGCGGCAATTCCGTATCTCCGCATACTTTGTGTATATCGGACCAACATCAACCAATGATTGTATTTGTATAATGGTCTGACATACTCTATCAATTCAGTTACAGTGCCATAGTCGACCTTTTTTCCATCCATGGAAAATAACCCCAATCCATGTAAGGACTAAGGAGAAATGTGTTACATCCTCCCACCGATGAAGAAATCTGTGTCCACTTCAGTTAGCTCCTTAGGTTCCCATCATTGCACTAGATGTTTATACCTCAAGGGAAACTCAATGTCACCTATTCTCTCAACATCATAATTACACAACCCTCCATTGGCAATAAAAAATTGCATGCGTATACGAAATCTTTTCCTTACCTTTTCCAACCTAGTTGATCTAGAACTGGTAGATATAGTACAACACGTCTCACTTTCAACCTCTCTTAGTATATCTTGATCATCACTCAAGGAAGATAGATCCGACAGATACCTATTTGGTGGTACCTACACTCGTTAAAACAAGAA
This sequence comes from Picea mariana, assembly GCA_032191745.1. Taxonomy (NCBI): domain Eukaryota; kingdom Viridiplantae; phylum Streptophyta; class Pinopsida; order Pinales; family Pinaceae; genus Picea; species Picea mariana. The sequence continues at coordinate 212,815 of JASDQU010738174.1, forward strand.
GATAAGTTATCGTGCCAATATACATTTTTGGTACCAACACAGTTGCATATAGTTGCATAAGTTGCATAAAGTTGAAATTCCCACATTTATCCATCGCAATTATAAGTTTCATTGTTGCATAAAGTTGCATATAAGTTGTATAAATTGCATATATTTTCATATCCCCTGACGCTCAGTGGAGAACTATATTTGAGACCCATCAAAGAGTTCAAATGGGGATCTATAGTTTGGAAATCCATGATCCTGGAATTTCACATATTTGGAAAGCGCCTTTAGTGGTTGGTGGGGAATGGAGGAAAGGTTCAAGTTGGCAATAATGTTGATGTTGGTTGTGAAAAATATTACAAGATGATCGAGTTGTTGTTTAATCCATTGTATGCATAGGGTGTAATGGTTTTGATGGAGTTGTACAAACTATAAAGGAAAGGGTTGTGGTCTTCTATATGGAAGACTGTGAAGGCATTGAACCTAAGAGGAGACAATGGGATGGAAGGAGGGGGTTTCCTCTCTCGATATTTTCCAAGGACCCAAGACCCATACCTAGTGCTCAAAATATCCTATTGATGCCCATACTCCCACTTGAATGCCAAAGATACCCTTGAGAGGACATCTATGGTGGTTTGAGGTGTCATTCATGAAATTTGAGCCCTAGAAGTTGCATAAAATCTTGAGAGATTGGGTGTGTTGGTTTGAGGTGTCATGTTTGGCCATGGATGCCTAGAAGCTTTGTACTTCAACTAAGCCTTGGGTTCCCCCCTCAACCATATCAAGGCCTTAAGACCCATAGCTAATGCTCAAAACCTTGTGAAAGAACTAACATCATTTATTAGAGGCCAAGGATACCCCTCTGGAGTTTATGTGTGGTACTTCGAGGCATTGTTCATGGCTCTAGTTGCATATAGTTGCATAAGTTGCATTGTTGCATAAAGTTGCATATAGTTGCATATAGTTGCATAGTTTCATATAGTTAGATAAGTTGCATATTTGCATATAGTTTCATATAGTTGCAATATAGTTGCATAAAGTTAGATATAGTTGCATAAGTTGCATAAGTTTCATTTTTGCATAAAGTTGCTTATAGTTCCATACAGTTGCATAGTTGCATATAGTTCCATATTTGCATATAGTTGCATAAGTCACATATAGTTTCATAGTTGCATAAGTCACATATAGTTGCATATTTGCATAAGTTGCATATAGTTGCATAGTTGCATAAGTTGCATTGTTGCATAAAGTTGCATGTTGCATAAAGTTGTGTAAAGTTGCACAAGTTCCATAAAGTTGCTTAAGTTGCATAAGTTGCATGTTGCATAGTTGGATATAGTTGTAGATTTGCATATAGTTGCATATTTTCATATAGTTGCATATGAAATTGTTGCAATATAGTTGCATATAGTTGCAATATAGTTTCATATAGTTGCATAAGTTGCATTGTTGCATAAAGTTGCATATAAGTTGCATAAAGTTGCATATATTTTCATATAAGTTGCATAAAGTTGCATATATTTGCATATCCCCCGATGCTCAATGGAGAACTGGATTTGAGACCTATCAAAGAGTTCGAGTGGGGATCGATAGTTTGGAAATCCATGATCCTGGAATTTCACATATTTGGAAAGTGCCTTTAGTGGCTGGTAGGGAATGGAGGAAAGGTTCGAGTTGGCAATAATGTTGGAGGGGAGGGCTCTATGGGGGGTGTCTAAACAGATTGATCCAACATGATGTTTTAAGACGTGAAAATCTATCACAGAATGTGTGACTTTATTGGAAGTGACGTCTTTGATTTGGTTTGGAGGATAAAAAACTAGTGAATTTGTGAAAAGGATGTCAGGATCCAACATGATGTTTTAATATATGACAATCTGTCACATAATGTGTGACTTTATTAGAAGTTGTGTCCTTGGTTTGATTTGGAGGATGAACACCTAGTGAATTTACGGTTTTGAGGCCGAGTGGGAGAAGGTCTTGGTCTAGTAAGAGGGTTCCAAGGATTAGCGTTGGCAATAGGGCTAGGGTTAGTAGAGTGATATAAAATAGGGTAGCTTGGTTCCAAAACTAGGGTATCTTGGTTCCAAAACTAAATTTGATAATAATTACCTAATATGGATATGGAATCTAGAGTTGGATGTGTAGTTGTGTGAACACTTCCATGCATTGTATTACTAGGCTTGATGAAGTTATAACCATTCGCACATGATATTTTCTAGATAGAATAGGGGATACAAATGCTATGTGATAGTTTCACACAATGGATTCCATGTATTGATGGACTTTTTCATGCATTTGGAAGTAGAAGATTGAGTTAAATGTAAAATTATAAATTGACTTGTTCACCAAGTTTGAATGATTCCTTGTAGATATTTTATTGTAAGGATAAATATTTGAGCCTGGGAAAATATAGAAGTGAAATGTGAGGCTACTAATATAGGAATATAAGGCTTCTCCATTCGTTTGTCCTCTATAGTTTTGTAAAAGTGAGTGCTTATGTTTTTTATTAGGGATCCTATTAACAATTTCATGGGATCTGGATGTAATAGTGCTTGAGATGATTGGTATCAGTGAAAGAGTATTCTCTGCGAGGACCATAAGAAATACTTCAACTTTAATTCTAGACTGAAGTAGGAAGATAGTTGAAAGTAAGTGCTTACATAGATCTCAGTGATAGGGCACATTCCAAAAGAACTAGATCTCACTGAAAAATGAGAATTATTAATGGGGCATTGAGCCTAGGAATATGATGCTTAAGAATGAAATAACAAATGATGATAATATATTTTCCTTTCAACTATAAGGGATTGATGCATAGAAAGGATTGAATATAGGGCATTGGTGAATTCATCTAAGAGAGAGTATATAGGGTAACATTATGGAGGGGGAGGCATGGAAAATGGAGAAATAAGCATTGGGGTATTGTAATGAGAGGACTATAGGATATTGATAGTGAGGATGGTTTGGGATAAGGACTAAGATATAGGGATTGTGAGATAAGTGGTGTGGTTTTAGCTATTGGAGGAAGAACATGTAAAGATATACACTTATGCATGTTTTAAGCTGTTGAAATGTGCTAGGGTGAGAAAGAGAAATAGTAGAAATGGTTAATTGATATTCTTTTCCATATTTGAAGAGAGTATATGTATTAATTTTATCATCATAGAGATCCCTACATTGTTGTTGGCATGGGAGACCTAGGATCAAATTAGAACAATAAAGTGGAGAAATGTCACAATCATAATGTCTTGGAAGAGTCTCGTGGAAAACATCATATTACTGCATCAATTATTTTGTGTTGGGGTTTTGTAAGGTAATGATATGGAGGGGAGGGATCTCGGGGTATTTTGTGTTGGAATTTTTTAAGATAATAATCTTTGGCTCTGATGTAGGGAAGAGCTCTATGGGGGGGACTGGGTCTTAATATATATAAGAAGATTGATCCAACCTATTGTTATAATACATAAAAATTTGTCATAGAATGTGTGTGATTTTAATGGTAGTGACATTTGGTTTGGGATGGAGGATGAAGAGCTAGTAAATTTATGGTATTGAGGTGAGTAGGAGAAGGCCTTGGTCTAGTAACATGGTCTAAAGGATTAGGGTTGGAAATATGGTTAGTGTTTCTAGAGTGATAGAAAATAAGGTGCCTCGGTACTAATTTTCAATGTTGAAAACATGGATAAAGGATTGCTTGCATGGTAATGTTGAAAGCATGGATAAAGGATAAGGCTCATTTTATTGTAGTTTCATTCACACTATAGTTATAGGAAGATTTAGCTTGCAACAATGTCAAATCTCGTTGTGTCCATCAATCTCCAACAATACTCCACAAGAGGTTTCCTAGGTCACTCCCATTTACCACCTATGTTTACACATAAAAAAAATTAGGTCTCGATCTTGTTGTGATAAGATTATAAAATAGAAGTTTACTTGAGGTCATTTACTAGGTAGTAAGTGCAAGGGGAAATGGGTAATTTTTGTTTTTTTGCATTTGGATAATGTATGTCTTACCTATGGCAAGTTTTTCTCGATCAAGTTTGTAAAGTTTAAATCATGCCCTTCCATTGCATCTAAAAAAACAACTCTAGTGCTAACTCTGCAAGCCCATTATGAAAAAATCCCTACAACCATTACATTCCATCAAACCATATTTCTATCAAGAATTTCATCAAACAATTAGCATGCACACTCAATCGACCCATAATAAGTGAGGCCAAAACACAAATCAAGATATAATGGAGCGACCAAGTGATAGGAGAAATAAGTCAAACCATATTTATCCTCTGCATGTGCCCTCCTCCCATGTGCCCTAATCTCGTGCGCCCTCCTCCTGTGTGCCCTCCTCCCATGTGCCCTCCTTCTCTGTGCGCCCTCCTTCTCCCATGCACCCTCCTTCTACGTGTGCCCTCCTCCTCTCTACTCTTCGTGCAACTAATGAGTGCGAGAGTGAGGTTGTATGTTGTTTTGTTTTGTGCATTGTTATGTGTTTGTTATGTGTTTTTTTTTGGTTTTTATTTTTATTTTATTTATATATAAT
>JASDQU010738174.1:217392-239654 GCA_032191745.1 Picea mariana
CAAGGCATCGCATGAGTTAAGTGCAAGGGACAATTTTCTTGAGGATGGACTCGAAATCTGAACTTGTTCAGTATATACATACATACATACATACATACATACATACATACATACATACATACATACATACATACATACATACATACATATATATATATATATATATATATATATATATCGAATATGGTCATACAAGTATAAGCATGCATCCACCATTTCCGATCAAAACACCATGCAAACATTTCTATACAGAAACCATTTATTAGTGTACAACCATGAGCATGTATTCCAGAAATATTCAATTTAAAATACATGACATAAACACTTATCAGAAAACACCAGGTGTAATGCAACTACTGAGAGGGGTGCTTGTTTCCACCCAACCATAGGCTCAGTGACTCCAAATGGATTTACCACTAGCCACCCCCAAGCTAGACCACGATGCTTTGAGACTCAGTCTCTTACTTCCCGCTCGTCGGAAGTCCAGGACGAAGGTTACTCTCCTTCTCCTCTTCTCATGACTCTCTATATTTCCCGGAGTTCCTCTGGTTCTCCTTCCGTGATTCTTGTTGCGTGTGTGTGTGTGTCTCTATCTGTATGCTCCACTTCCACCCCCCCCTTCCAAACTTCTTTCCTCCTACAAGGTTGCATGTGGCACGAAATTCCTTGTCCGATGGTCAGGTCTGAGAGCTCCTATAGATGGGTGGTTCACCCCATCCCCTCATTTACTCTTGAGGAGCCTCCCCACCTACCATCTGGGTGGGAAATTCATTTAAGGGCCTGAGAGTGAGATTTGGTTTTCCCGAGCATGTACAACCAGTACGGTTTTGGTTCGGTGGAAGTTAACGAAAAAACGGCCCCTTCCACCACCTCTCATCAGCCATCGTGGTCTCTTTTCAGCACATCCCCCTCTCAGCAATCATGCAACATATATTCATACATCATTTACATTCCTCAGATCTTTTATACAAAGGTCTGTTAAATCAAACATTCACAATCTTTGAGTTTGCCATAGTTCTTGTCCAGTATAGTTGTTTTTATAGACTAGGGGAAACAGGGTGTTACAAGTAGGAAGATAGTTGAAAGTAAGTGCTAACATAGATCTTGGTGATAGGGCACATTCCAAAAGAACTAGATCTCACCAAAAAATGAGAATTATTAATGGGGCATTGAGCCTAGGAACATGATGCTTAAGAATGAAATAACAAATGATGATAATATATTTGCATTTCAACTATAAAGGATTGATGCATAGAAAGGATTGAATATAGGGCATTGGGGAATTCATCTAAGAGAGAGTATATAGGGTAACGTTATGGAGGGGGAGGCATGGAAAATGGAGAGATAAGCATTGGGGTATTGTAATGAGAGGACTATAGGATATTGGTAGTGAGGATGGTTTGGGATAAGGACTAAAATATAGGGATTGTGAGATAAGTGGTGTGGTTTTAGCCATTGGAGGAAGAACATGTAAAGATATACATTTATGCATGTTTTAAGTTGTTGAAATGTGTTAGGGTGAGAAAGAGAAATAGAAGAAATGGTTAATTTATAATCTTTTCCATATTGAAGAGAGTATATGTATTAATTTTATCATCATAGATATCCCTACATTGTTGTTGGCATGGGAGACCTAAGATCAAATTAGAACAATCAAGTGGATAAATGTCACAATCATAGTGTCTTGGAAGAGTCTCGTTGAAAACATAATATTACTGCATCAATTATTTTGTGTTGGGGTTTTGTAAGGTAATGATATGGAGGGGAGGGCTCTCAGGGTATTTTGTGTTGGATTTTTGTAAGCTAATAATCTTTGGCTCTGATGGAGGGGAGCACTCTATGGGGGGACTGGGTCTTAAGATATATAACAAGATTGATCCAACCTATTGTTTTAATACATGAAAATTTGTCATAGAATGTGTGTGATTTTAATGGTAGTGACATCATTGGTTTGGGATGGAGGATGAAGAGCTAGTAAATTTATGGTATTGAGGTGAGTAGGAGAAGGCCTTGGTCTAGTAACATGGTCTGAAGGATTAGGGTTGGAAATATGGTTAGTGTTTCTAGAGTAATAGAAAATAGGGTGCCTTGATACTAATTTTCAATGTTGAAAGCATGGATAAAGGATTGCTTGCATGGTAATGTTGAAAGCATGGATAAATGATTAAGGATCATTTTATTGTAGTTTCATTCACACTATAGTTATAGGAAGATTTAGCTTGCAACAATATCAAATCTCGTTGTGTCCATCAATCTCCAACAATACTCCACAAGAATTTTCCTAGGTCACTCCCATTTACCACCCATGTTTACACATCAAAACAATTAGGTCTTGATATTGTTGTGAGAAGATTATAAAATAGAAGTTTACTTGAGGTCATTTACTAGGTAGTAAGTGTAGGGGGGAATGGGTAATTTTTGTTTTTTTGCATTTGGATAATGTATGTCTTACCTATGGCAAGTTTTGTTCAATCAAGTTTGTAAAGTTTAAATCATGCCCTTCCATTGCATCTAACAAAACAACTCTAGTGCTAACTCTACAAGCCCATTATGAAAAAATCCCTAGAACCATTACATTCCATCAAACCATATTTATATCAATAATTTCATCAAACAATTAGCATGCACACTCAATAGACCCACAATAAGTGAGGCCAAAACACAAATCAAGATATAATTGAGCGACCAAGTGATAGGAGAAAGAATTCAAACCATATTTATCCTCTACGTGTGCCCTCCTCCCATGTTCCCTCCTCCTGTGCGCCCTCCTCTATGTGTGCCATCCTCCCATGTACCCTCCTCCCATGCACCCTCCTATGCATGTGCCATCCTCCCATGTGCCCTACTCCTGTGCGCCCTCCTCTGTGTGTGCCCTCTTCCCGTGTGCCCTCTTCTCGTGCACCCTCCTCTCATGCACCCTCCTTCTGCGTGTGCCCTCCTCCCGTGTGCCCTCCTCCTCTCTACTCTGTGTGCAGCTAATGAGTGCAAGAGTGAGTTTGTATGTTGTTTTGTTTTGTGCATTGTTTTGTGTTTGTTACGTTGTTTTGTTTTGGTTTTTTATTTTTATTTTATTTATATATAATTTATAAATGATATATAGAATATATAATAATATATATAATTTATAAATGATATATATAATATATAATATATAATAATATATATTATATATAAATTATAAATTATAAATTATATATATATATATATATATATATAGATATAGATATATATATTATTTAATATTATGGTTCAATATTTAAAAGCATTATCACTAGAGTCCTTAATCCTTCTAACACCTAATGAATATAAATCCTAACTAACTCATTATACCCAAATCTTAAAACTCCTATGATGACTAGCAAGTATAAGCTCTATAACCCTTAATACCTATAACTCCTAACCCCTATAATGAACATCCCTTGTAATTACTATCACCACTAACAAATATAACCCCTAAACTTTATAATACCTTTCTTGTATAATGGCTAAACCTTATAATTTCCATAATCATATAAACTCCCATTCTCATAGCCCCCGAGACATTTAATCCCTAGCTCATTTAAACCCCAACCCTTATAATCAGTGTATCCCTCTACTCTTAACCTATATGACCTTTAAACCTTAAACCAATAACCCATATAACCTATAACACCTAGCAACTAACAATTATAATTAATAAAACTTAACAACTAATCCCTAATTGCTAACAATATTAATCAATATCACCTTTAATCCATAACCAATATAGCCTCTAACTAACCCTAACAACCCATATCACCCTTAAATAGTATAACTACTAATCCTCCCCTATAAACCCCTACCCTTATCACACCTATAATCTCAACTAACTTATATAACACCTAAAACCAACATAAATCCCACCCCCCAACCATTATCCTTCATAAATTTTATAACTCCTAACATCAATATATTTATAACCTCATGAACCTTAACATTTATATCCATTAGCCACTATAAATCCTAACCCATATAACCTCCAAAACATCTAATAACTAATAACTTATTTCTATATATTCATAATCCTTGATTCTGATAACATTTATCACACAAAACCCTTATCCCTATAACAACTAATTTCCTCTAAAGCACTATCACGATTATCCCATATGGCTCGTACCACTACTTACTAGCATAACCACTAATTAATTCTTATAACCTCAACCCATTATAATTGTATAACCTGTAGCACTTATAATTCATAAAGTTCATAATTCATAAGCCCTACTATTTGTTATCCTTAATCCATATAACATTTAACCCTTATAACACCTAGCACGTAACTCGTATAACATGTAACCCCTAACCCTTGTAAAAACCATAACCCCTAATGAATCGTACAACTCAGGTTGTACTCCTATGACCATTAACAAGTATACCCACTATAACCATTAAAACCTATAGCTCCTAACCCCTACAATGAACATTTATCATAATTACTATCACCACTAACAAATTTAATTCCTAACCTCTATTAGTATGTACATGTTTCTAAAGTGTGTGCATGTTCTATAATGCATGTGCTTTATTTGTGCTTTATTTGAAATCATTTTTTTGGGCTCCTCACCTCACCAACTTGTTTGCATACTTAGTTGCTTGGGATTTAGATTACTTGGTTTCTTGGGATTTAGCTTCTACATAGGCCTTAATGGTTTGGTCATCATTGTATGCGTCTAGTGTAACCCTCCCATACTCTCATTGTCTTCCCCATTCACATTAATTATTCTATAGGCTTGTTGTTTGATTTTGGAATTGATTGTATGAGTCATGTTTGAGTTTGGAAATCCTCACATACTGTCATCGTATGTATCTAATATAACCATGTTAAATTTTAGTCCATACAAGCACAATTTGAAAAACTTTCAATGTTGGGCCCATCCACATGTTGGTTATAAGCGGGATCAAGTACATGAGCAGGTGCACCTTATTGTTGGCCTTTGATAGAATAACCAAAGAATATTTGATTGTTGAATTGTTTGTTTGACTCATGGTTGAGTCCGAAAACCCTTATGTTTATCCTCTTTTTATGATGGATACTGCTCTCTATTAGGCTCTACAGTTGCATGTTGGACAACCTTTTCAATGATATTTGTAACTAAATGAGCTAACCCAATCCTAATGCATGCCATAGAAAACCAATAAAGCCTCGTGATCCCAATGCCCATATGCCTCTAACATTGTGATCTAATGATCGTTGGGTGACAATTGTCATGAAGGGTGATGACTAAGACTAGGGGAAACTTTCAATTCAAGGCTAGGAATGACCACGCCCACATCAAGTGAAGGAAGAAAATTAAGAAGGTACACGTGTTGTCCCATTCCATGTCAACAACAATGCATCCATTCTCTGGGAACACTAAAACCCGAAAAATCAATGACTCCACTAAATTAGGGTTTATAGTTTACATGATGAATTGATGATGGACAAAAGTGGGTGTGTGAGTCAAATTTGAGTCCAAAAACCCTCCCATACCATTAAGGCATGCGAATAGTCTATCCATGTCAAATTTCAATGCATTCAGAAACAGTTTGAAAAAATTTCAACGTTGGCCTATTTCACATGTCATTGTTGCCCGTGTCTAGTCCTAGTACAATTTCCTTGTAAAATTTGTATAAGATATTTGGAGAATTAAAATTTTGAAGGTGCTAGGCCTATTCCTACACACCATGGCTAGATCACCTCTCATTAACAGTCGGTGTATTGATCCCTTTTAGTTTTGGGTTGTTAGTATTTTCAATTGCATGCACCTTTCAATCTAGTCAAAGTTCAATTAGTCTCTCTTATTACTGTAGGGTTATAAAGCCTCATGATCCAAATGCCCATATGCCTCCAACATTGTGATATAATGATCATTGGGTGACAACTGTCATGAAGGGTGATGACTAAGACTAGGGGGAAATTTCAATTCAAGGCTAGGAATGACTAGGCCCACATCAAGTGAAGGAAGAAAATTAATAAGGTACATGTGTTGTCCCATTCCATGTCAACAACAACGCATCCATTCATTGGGAACAAATTGATGACCCCACTAAATTAGGGTTTATGGTTTACATGATGAATTGATGATGGACATACCTACATCATTGGTATGATTAGGTGCAGTCGCGTAGAGCTCCTCTTGATTTCGAGAATAGTTCATTATCTACTAAACAGGGGCAACCACATGAAGGTGGAAGCTCTAATTATGCCCCCCCCCCNATTCTAAAGAACATGTATCATATACTATATTATGCAAAATAAAAACATATAAAGATCATATAAAAGATATAAACACATACCTCTTCTTTTCAATAATTAAATATCAATCATCTTCTTCTTCATCCAACTCAACATCTGTATAAGGATCTGGTTCAAAATTGATATTGGTGAAAGGCTCATTCCTATCAACATCGTCATCAACGTCATTTTCGCTAATATAGTTATCGATATCCTCAATGAGATCGTCATCTCCTACATTTGGATGATCAACTTCTTCAACTTCTTCATCTGACACATCGACTACATGAGCCACCTGCTCCTGATATGCATAATCATGATCTTCTTCCTCATTATTATATTCATCCTCATCTACATGATTATACTTTACTAGTCTTCCTCTTAGATCATATCTAACAACGTATGACCAACCTGCTTTACCAGGTACCTCTGAGTAAAATACTTGCTCACATTGACTTGAAGAACATAAGGCTCTATACCCGGTTCAAATTCCCTTGTATTAACCATGGTAAATCCATTATCATGCTCAATAATAGTTCTTTCAGGATCACGTTCATGCATCCATAGCCTATACCATTTAACCTCAAACAAAACTATTTTAAAGGAATTAAAATCACACTAAATTATATCCTCGAAATGGCCATAGTACCTATTCTTAGTTTCTTCCGGATTTCTGTCACTTATAGAGGAAATGTTGGTGACCTTTAACACTGCAGTTATTCCACAATCTGAGGTTTTCATCTTATCATCCAACATTTTGATACGAAAATTACAACTATGACACCACATAGCCTTATGATGTTTCAACTGAAACATGGACAACAAGTAAAAAATACATTTCCAATTAATAATCCTCATATAGGACTTATTAAATATATATTTCAAAAATTAAAACCAAATACATTGAAAAATTGGGAAAAAACTAGGAAAGTGTGGGTAAAACATTTAACTTGCCTATTTATCTTTTAAACCAAAGGCTAAATCAACTTCCCTTGATGTAAGATCAGGAAATTGATCTCGATGATGATGCGTTGTTCTAATCATCTTACTCACCCCTTACCTTCATAACCTACCGAAGTATTCCTCAGTATATTATATCCAATGCTCCATCCAATCAAGGTTGTTTTCAATGTATAAATGCAAAGCATCCCACTCTCGAGCAACTATATGATAGCATAACAATTTAATATCATTAATTAGCTATTGTTAATAAAGGAATAATTTAATAAATGTGTAATATATTAAATCTACGTCAACATCTAATAATTACCTTTCATAGTCCTCATTTTACCGTTCCCCAATAGGACCTCCCCTTCAAATTTGTTAATGGAGTCGAGATGCCAAATGCGAGGCACATTCATATTTTCTACTAATTTAGGTAGATATTGACTAATATAGACCATGCTTTGGTATACCATATATCCCTGAACCATAGAACCCTCCAAACGTGCTCTTTGTCTAACAAAATCCTTCAATGAACTCAACTGCCTCTCCACCATCCACATCGACCTTGTGTGTACTGGTCCACATAATTCAATCTCCTCAACTTGGTGTATGAGGTAGTGTTCTTGTGCATTGAAAAATGTTGGAGGTAGATATTGTTGCATTTGACACATTGGTCAGGGAATTTCTCTCTTCCAATACCTTATATCTTCTTTATGGATTTATTTTGATGATAGCCACCTACAAATGTCGATGCAATAAAATAATATCAAGGCATACATAAATTTGCAAATAAAACATAATATGTCAATAAGTTCCACTAAAAATCACATAAGAAGTACTTTTTCCTTATAAAACAATACTCACCTCATGTATTTGCCAAGTACATAAATAATTTGTTTTATGTTGTTGTCAAAGTCGTCTGGGAGAGATAAAGGTAGAACATACTGTAACAAAAAATAAATAATTATTATTTGTTTCCAAAAAATGCATACCAATAAGGAAATATATTATAACCAACTAATTACCTTAATGAATGTATGCCAGTCATGTGTTTTAACCCCACCAAAATCACCTTTTTGCATTAAGATATTTTGTATGTTCAAAAAAAACCCCATCGGAAACCTAATTTTTCGAATGACCTCTTTTACAATTTTGCTCTGTTGCTCCGTCAATAACCAAGGAAGACTAGTATTTTGTTCATGACCATCGCCATTAGAATTAATATTAACACTTTTCAATGTGTGACTAGCTTCCTGGATTTCACAATAAATCTTTCCAATTCTCTCTTTATCAGTCCTTCCATATAATATTCGCCATAACAATTCTGTTATGTTCTTCCCAATATGCATTGTATCAAACAAATGAACTATTTGTAGGTGCTCGTAGTATGGCAATCTACTGAATTGCATCAAGTAACTTTTCATTTCTTGTGGAAGCCCATTCATGCCTTAACGAGATTCATGAAACATCAACAAATTGAAATTAACACTAATTAATGGGACAAAATGAAATTAATACTAATGAAATTAACCAAAGAATTATATAATATGTCATACATAAATAATTTGCGTACCTTGACGATTTCTAATATATTCCAACTTCCATAGGCGAGGTGTCATTCTTTGTGTTTTTTTTCCATTTTGTTCTTTACCATTGAAATTTGCTTTGTTTGTAGTTCGATAACTATGGTTTTTAGGCAGAAAGTGCCTATACTCATCAAACACTTCCTTTCCTAAACTCCTTGAGAAAAGCAATTTTATCCTTGGACCACAAACTGGGCATGCAAATTTACCTCTTATTTGAAGACCTACAAGATATATGAATTAACGTAGCGTCAAATTAGAGTTACAATTTAAAATAATGCATGATATTTTAAATAAATATATATAATATTAAATCACAAAATTAAAGTAACAATATACCACAAAAATGTGTTAACCTGGGAGCATCATGAATTGTCCATGATAGTATTCCATGGAATTGAAATCGTTTTTTCCCTATTGGTCTAGAGATGTCATAAATAGTGACGCCATCCCATAACTTCAACAGCTCATCGATAAGAGGCTCAATATATGAGTTTATATCTTTAACCTGGTACCTACCTAATTTGTTCAACATAATGCATGATTAATTATAGTTATCTAGATGTCGTTATATATAAAAGAAATAATTACCATGCATGAAACAAAGAAATGAAATATTTTTTCATACTTTAAAGCAAATAAAAGATAATTGAATCCCTGGAACAATCATTTCCAACATTGTGTGCTCTCTCTTGATCGACATCCAAGGAGAAAGGTTATTGTTTATAACAAAATCATGTCACATTGAGCATGTAGAACAAAGCTCTCCAAATGGATTGACACCATCAGCTGCCAATGAAAGTCTAACATTACAAGGTTCTTATTTAAAAATTGGTCACTTTTCTTCGATGTAGTTCAATGCAAAACCATCTGTAGGAATTCAAAGAACATCGTCTCGACTTCTGTTCTTTGCATGGAAATCCATAAACTGTGATATACTTTGGCACCTGAACAACCGCTGGAAACGTGGAATTATCGGAATGTAATGAAGAACTTTGTGAAGCACCTTCTTTGATGCTTTATTGGTTCGATATATACTTATTTGACATTGTGGGAATTCATTTTCTAATTCATATTGTCCATAATATATGATATGATCATTAGGACATGCATCAATAGCCTAATAGTCCATTTCAATTTCTTTCATAATCACATATATTTCTCGATATGTGCGTGGCAAAATATTTGACGTCGGTAATAGAACTTCACCTAACAATCTATAAAATTCTAAACAATAAGTCAATGTAAACAATATTAATCATCAATATCTCATCCAATATACTAATTTACAAATTAGAAAACAATAGCAATATAGGAAAAAATTGAACCTTTTAAGTATTTGTGAACATGTAGGCATAAATAATTAACAAATTAAATACCTTGGTATCTGTGTGAGGCATGTGTTTGATAAACTGTTCAAAAACTTCAGGTTCACCAACAACAATATAGCAGATAAAGGATTTGTTGTTGAGCCTTCATAAAGAGGTTGATGTGACTTCTCGAGTAGAGGATCAACATCATGAATATCATTCTGGTTGTCCTCATCCATTGGAGAAAATGTGTCTTGGATTAATATATGTATCTCATATTCCTGATTTGAATCACTAACATTATCTCCATCCATATCATCATTAATAAATTGATCAATAGCTTCAATATTCTAATCTCAAATTTCATCACCCTGTAAAGGAGTATTTCTGCTACTAGTTGGAAAATAAGTCTCTCGAGGTTGAAATTTTGGGGGCATCGTTTGTATATTTAAAAACAACATAGAAATGTTAGTGTGTATAGAAAATATAGAAATCCTGATAAGAAATATTACTAAAATTCATGACATATTGATTATTACAGAGAATACATTAAATATTGAATCCTCTTACCAAGGGACAATATTCATAACCCCCTTTGGCATTCCCCTTCTTCCTACAATGTCTTTTAGATGTTGTTATTAAAAGTCTTTTTTTTTGCAAGCCTCTACAATCATAGCAAGGGAAATAACATTTTCCATCGCCCCCTCACCTCTAATGTTGCTCTTAACTAAGAAAGCTTCCTGTTATTTTTGTTCATAGTGACAAATCCTTGTCCTGACAAGTAATTGTCTTACCTACACCATACCAAACAGTAAGTTGTCATTTTTTTATATTTTAGCTACTCCTTTCAATTATGATATGTTTATTGACCTACAATCCTCACAATTATTTCTTCTAAGACATTTTGACATTTTTTTTTATTATCAATTAACTATTAAGATAGATATGCTTCAACTTGTAATATAGAGTAGTGTGTACTGAATAACCATGGAAAATAATTACACACCATTTAACGAAAGTGGTCAAAATTTCTCAAACTTGAATCACTTGACACCATACACTAGCCTCTAAGTTGTTTTGTAGACAAAATGTCAATCTTTGAAATTAACCACTAAAAAAAGAATGCCAACCACTGGTCATCCTAATTGGGTTGGGTTGGTTTAAATTATGACCTGTTGATTTGCATCTACATACAATGGTCACAATTTTATGCTACTTACAGTGGTCACGGTTTTGTTTTCTAAGACACTCTGGCATGTTCTCATTTTTCATTGTCTGACTAGTAGATTTCATCATGTTATCGTAGATTTCGTCATGAATTTTTTATATTTTAGATATTTATTCTTATTAATAGTGTATAAACAAGTTACATCAACTACAAACTAAAGTTAATCACTACATCTAGAATTGTGTGTGATTATAAAAAATTGAGAGAAACAACATCACATATAAGAAAAGGTATGTGGATTTTACTGAGAAAGTTGAAACAAATATACTTTATTTATATTGGAAGACTATGGTATATAATCATAAGTTCATTTGTTAAAGGTGCTTAGTCATAAGCCAAGAAATTTAAAGGTGGCTAACCATAAGCTAAGATGGTTGAAGGTGGTTAGTTAAAAGTGATTGTTATGTGCCTAATCACAACATAGATAACATCTTTATAATAAGGTCATATGTGTACAAATTTTTTCTTTATATAATAACGACATATATACCTAACATAAGTTTAGGGTTAGTGTTTATGTATGTTATTGTTATAAACATGAGTTTCCTACCTATGTTATATATACCATAACTTATCATTTATCAATATAACAATCAACTTCAAGATTTTATTCATGGAGACCTCTTCCTTCATTTAATTGAATTAGTAAGTGCTAGCCAACCATTAGGTGTGCAAGTATCCCAGCCATTATTGTCAATGTTATATTATTTTCAATTTATGCAAGTGTGATCCCATTTGGGTACTAGGAATGTAACAAGTGGTATCAAAGCTTCAATCAAGCTTTGTTGGTGTTTTTTTGTTAGTTCTTAAAAATAAAAGAGAGAAGAAAATGACAATCAATTACTATCATTTCACCGATCATGGATGAGTTTCAAGAGCAATTCCATATCTTTATCAATGGAAAGAGAGAGACATTATAGCTACAATTGAAGGGAAAAGGGTATGTGGATTCCATAAACCTAGAATATTATGGAATCCACATACCCTTTTCCATAGAATATACTAACTAGATCCAAAAACCAAAGACATGAAATATGGTACTACACATATAATACATTATCAAGGAAAAAACAAGCTATGCGAAATTTGGACATTTGAACAAAAATTTACAAGTTAAATGAGTACATCAATAAAAAAAAAAACATACTAACCTTGCAAGTTCAAAATCCGAGCTATGTAGATCAAGAATTGGATTTGTTCAACCGGTGGGTGACAGAAAAAATAAACAACTCAAACAAAAGCCAAGAACAATGTCGCAACTATAACAATTGTGTCTCAAAGTCTCTTAAAGTCAGGTATATATAGATCAAATAGTCAACTAGCCGTTAACACAAACCAATGAGATAGACAAAAATTTTGTCGCTATTGCTATGAAAGTTCATCACTATTGCCACGAACTTCCATGGCAATAGCAACGAAAATCCCGACCAAGTTAAAATAACCTATTTGTGGATATTGCGACGAATTTTCGTGGAAATATTGACGAAAATCCCTCCCTATTTAAAAAAAAATATGAAACTAATGGAAACGTGGAAACATTTCGTGGAATAATCCACCCATATGTAGTAGTGTATCGTATTCAATTAATTCAGTTAATCTATGAAAGTGTGAAATGAAGTAAAATGTTCCAGACATTGATTCAACCCCCCCCCCTCTCAGTGTCAATGTGTGTTTCAACAAGCAAATAATCGAAAATTGATTATTCCACCTAGGGAACCAAAGAAGAACATCAACAATCAGATATTGAAATCAAAAGAGATATGGAAAAAAAATTAGAATCAATGCTCTCTTTCTCTACAAGCCCAACATAGGAAAAGTGATTGGTATGTTGACAATGTTTGTTCAAAGCATATGACAGGTGAAAGGAACATGTTTATAACTCTGAAGAAAGAAAGAGATGGATCGGTTTCATTTGGTAATAATCATTCAACTAAAATTATAGGTAGAGGCACAATTAAGCTTGGAAGCAAAGATGCAATGGCAGGAAAATGTTCTATTGGTTGAAGATATGAAACACAATCTGTTGAGTGTAAGTCAAATGCGCGACCAAGGATAGACACTTCATTTTTTCTCAGAGAAAAGTGAAATTAGGAAAGAAGGATCATGAAAGTTAGTGGAAACGGTGATAAGGAATCCAAACAACATATATGTTTTGAATGAAATTGGAAAAGAAAGTTGTTGTTTAGGAAAGGAAAATGAAAGATGGAGCTAGATCACAAGAATGGGTCACATGCACTTTGACAATATTGTCAACATCAACAGAAAGGAAGCAATAAAAGAAATTTATGAAATTTCAAAGCCAACGAATACTCTAGTAAGCATTGTCTACAGGGAAATTAGACTAGGACCAAGTTCAAATCAAAGGAGTACTCAACAAAAAAAATGTTGGAGATTGTACATATGGATCTATGTGGACCAACGAGAACAAAGGGATTATATGGTGAAGAGTATTTCACACTACTGATTGATGAATACACAAGAATGACTGCAGTTTTCTTTCTCAAGAAGAAGTTAGAGGCATTTGATCACTTCAATATTGTTATAGCAAGATTTTCCTCACCATTTCTATCTTGCATAAAGGGCCTTTTTCCATTTCCCTATGCAGACTTGTCATCCTTTTTTGATGAATCCAGAGCTAAAAATACATATTTTTTCACATATATGTGCCCTATCTACTATACAACATGCATATACGTAGGTTGCTCCACTACAACCCACATACATTGGGATTTGTGCCAAAAAACACAAAAATGAAGTCGGGTTTCCATGTCACGACAGGAGATATGTGATCCTTGGCCTTCCATATACTGGAAATGTTTTGACTCGGCCCTTCAGTTGCATTTTGAAGGCTATAAGAGCATAATTCTGAGCTATGGAAAAAAGGAGAAAGCATTCAACTTTGAGAGCAAAGTTACTCTGGAGAAATTACTTCATATTGAGTCTGCATCCCTTTGTCACTCAAGTCTGAACACAGTGTTCATCCCCCAAGATCTTTCCCTATTGTTGAGAGAACCTCATTGTATCTTTTCTATGAGCTTTCCTTTGGTGGAGGATTGAAGTGGTGGAGGCCTAGTTGGAAGGAACTTGGTTTCTTGGTTTCGAACCATGCCAACACAGAAGTCTGTAATGTTTTCACTTCCACTGATCATTTATTAATAGAAATACTCCTTTCCCGTCCAATTGGTATTGTGCAAATATATGATTGTTATCCATGGGCATATTTGTAATGTTTATTAATGGATTATGCTATCTAATGTGCTAACCCCTTTAGATTATCACTATTTACCTGCTTTTCTTGTTTTTTGAGAACTTGTTGGAGGTACAAAGCTTTGGGTCAAAGTACTCAATAGTGGAACATTATCAAACATTGRAATAAGGTAGGATTCTTTCTTATCTCGCTTGCATATTAGTTTATATAGAATATAATGGAATTGAGTAGATTTCTGCAGTCATACCTGTCGGTTGTGGTTTACCCTGGCCATAGAGAGTTTTTCCTTTGTAACAAATATATACAAAGAGATTGTTGAAACATAGACAAAATTGAAAACAAAGTGTTTGAGATCAGACAATGGTGGAGAGTTTTCAGTGAAATAATTCACGTATTTTTTTTGGAGAAAATGAAATAAAAAGGAAATTCTCAGTGGCGATGACACCTCAACAAAATGGAGTCATTGAAAGAAAGAGCAGAACAATACAAGAAATGTCCAAAACCATGATGAAATATTCCAAGTTGGGTGACATATTTTGGGCATAGGAAGTACATACAAAATTTTATATCTTGAACAAAGGAATGATTAGAAGTAATAGTGATAAGACTCCCTATGATCTATGGAAAGGAATACTAGAAAATGTGAAAAATTTTAGAGTATTTGGAAACAAGTACTATATCAAAAGAGAATATGATAGGATTAGAAAATTTGACTCCCGAGTTGACAAAGGAATATTTATTGGGTACTCAAGCAAAAGAAAGGCATACAAGTTCTTCAATATAAGACTCAAAAGAATAGTGGAAATCATCAAAGTACAAATTGACGAGACAAGTGTACAAAATCCCAAAGAAGAAAGAAAAGACTAAACAGAGTAGGAAGGAGAAGAGGATTTGAAAGAATAAGTAAAAGAAGCAGAAGAAGAAGAAGAAGAAGAAGAAGAAGAGCATCCAAAAGTAGAGCAAGAGGAAGATGACTAGAAAAATATTCATATATCTCCCAAAACTCCTAGTCAGTGAGTGCATAAAAATCATCCATTAGAATAGATCATTGGGAATAAAGATGCAGTAGTTGAAACCCAAATAAAATTATGCTCACCAGAAAAAATGCATCTAGCATTGTTGTCCATAGTTGAACCCAACAGTTTTGAAGAAGCCAACATTGATGAAAATTGGATCAAAGCTATGGAAGAAGAACTAGATCAAATAGAGAAAAATGAAACATGGGAACTTGTTCCAAGGCCTAAGGATAAGAATGTGAATTGCACAAAATGGGTATTCAGAAACAAGTTGAACGAGGATGGACGGGTAACCAGGAATAAAGAAAGGTTAGTATGCAAGGGATATGCTCAGGTTGAAGGAATAGGTTTTAAAGAAACATTTTCCCCGGTTGCTAGAATGGAAGCAATCAGATTGATCTTGGCTTATGCATGTTCGAAGAAAATTAAAGTATATCATATGGATGTAAATGAAGAACTATAAGAAGAAGTCTACATCAAACAACCAGAAGGGTTTCTACTATTAGAAAAGGAAGATTTTTTTTGCATATTGAAGAAGGCATTGTATAGACTTAAACAACCCCCCAGAGCATGGTATTTAATATTGGATAGACATCTACAACAAAAAGGGTCCAGGAAAGACAATGGAGACACCAATCTCTACATAAATATAAATCAAGATAGTATGTTGATAATTGAAGTTTATGTTGATGACATTATTTTTTGAAGTGATGATGACAGGATGAGTCGGAAATTTGCTAAAGACATGCATAATGAATTTGAAATGTCATTACTTGGTGAGTTGTCCTTCTTTTTGGGACTCCGCATATGTCAACAACTTACCGATATTTTCATCTCCTAGACCCAGTATATCAAAGAAATGTTAAAGAAGTTTGGAATGGTAGATTGAAATCCTGTAAGTACTCCCATGCAAACTAGTTACAAATTGAGCAAAGATGATAAATCCAAGGATGCATATCATAGAATCTACAGATCAATGAGTGGCAGTTTACTCTATGTGATAGCATCGAGACTGGATGTGATGCAAGAAGTTGGAAAGGTGGAAAGATTTCAAGCAGCACCGAAGGAAACACATGTTATGGAAGTAAAGAGAATATTTAGACATCTCAAAGGAATAAAAGACTATGGATTATGGTATCCAAAATGGAATGATCTATCTCTAGTTGCATAGATATATCTTGATTGGTTAGGAAGTGTTGATGATAGAAGAAGTACAAGTGGAGAAGCCTTCTACTTGGGTAATTGTATGGTATCCTAGTTGAGCAAGAAACAGTGTTCAATATTGTTTTCCATAGTAGAAGCAAAGTATATTGCAACAGTATCATGTTATATATAGGTTCTCTAAATGAAGCAAACTTTGTAGGACATACAGGTGGAATGTGAGGAGCCTATTCCAATATTCTGCAATAACACCAATGCTATAAGTATGTCTAACAATCCCGTGATTCATTCGAAGACAAAAAACATTATGATCAAGTTTCACTTTCTACTGGAATAGGTTACATAGAATAAAATCAAGGTAGATTATGTTGGGACAAAAGAACAGGTTGTAGATATATTCACCAAACCTCTTCCGAGGGAGACTTTTGAGTATCTTCGACATAAACTTGGAGTAGTTTCAGCCCCACAGTGGTCTACATGGTAGTTGGAACATTACAACAGGGGGAGAGAAGCAGTAATCATGAAATACTTCAATGCTTTTTGAATGATTTGTTTTCAAATATTTGCATGAGGAAGAACCATGAAGAGAAACATCAGTAGAGATCAGATATTTACAGACAGGGGGAGAAACCCCAAGAAGAATTCACCCTTTTCCATTGATGTCAAAGAGGGATAGAAAAACAAAGGCATGTAAATGAAGAGAAGAGGTATGAAGATAGGGTGAGCCAACATGAGCATGAGAAGTGTTGTGTCTAAGTGGTTCCATTAATGCCAAAGGGGGACATTGTTGAAAGATTCATAGTTGAAATATTAATTATCGAAAGTTTAGTTGTTGAAAGATTGGTTGTCATTAAATTGTTGAAATATTGTTTTTCATTGATGTCAACCCTTGAACAAGAAGTTAACAAGTTGCATGCCAAAGTAAAGTAGTTGTAAACAAAAGTTAATAGGTTGCATGTCAATTGCATGTTAAAGTAACTGTAAACAAAAGTGAACAAGTTGCATGTCAGTGGCATGTCATCATGAGATCCTCATTATAACACAGAGAAGAGTCAATTGAATATTACTTCTAAGAATACAGGTTGGATATCCGAGGAAGTGAGAGGAACTCAATGAAGTCCAGTGAAGGAAGAAGTTTGCACGAGCCGAGTGTGTGGAGAAGAAACTAGAAACAAAGGTTCTTTGAGTAAACATATGAATTTTAGGAGGAAAAATGCATACATCTGTGGGTTGAAGTGAGGAAAAGTGTGGATACTCATGAGTAGATAATGTATAGGTTCACGGAGCTGTGAGGAATTGTTTTTGAAGATCGGGGATCTAAAACTCAGGTCATCTACAGGTTGAATTTATGTGTTCCTATGTGTGTTAGGGTGAGTAATCTAAAGAAATTAGGAACATATAAGTCTTATTGAATCATAATCATTTGATTTGGAGAATTCTCTTCTGGATAGTGACGATAGTAGTAGCAGGTATGTGTATGAGGTATGTGTGGTTGCAATCTTGATGAGATATTGAAATCAATAGTAGTAGTAGAAGTATCAGAAACAACAACAACAACATGTTATCAATTACAGCGACAGAGATAGTGACAAATTGGTCTATATTTGTATTTGAGGGCGGTTGGAAGGGGCAAAGAAAGGGGGTTGTAGCCTCCTTCTTGTTGGATCCTATTAAATTAGGGAGTTGGAGGATCCTTCAGGTTGCAGCATGTAAATAGGGGGTTAGAGCCTCCTTCGAGTTGTAGCTGGAGAAATAAGAAGTTGGTTCTTCCAATGAAAGTACTCTTTGATAAATAAGAAAATCATTATGTGGTTTTCTCCCGCATTGGGTTTCCATGTAAAATTATGGTGTACTGTGTTTATGTGATGTTTATGCATTGAATTATAGTGATTATTATATATTGAATGCTAATGATAAACTATTGTATATTATTGAAGGTTTCAAAAAGTACTAATTGTGCTCATATTGATTCACCCCCCCTCCTAGTATTCCAAAAGTAGATATATGTCGATACATATGCTCTTGTGAAGGAAGATGGATAGCCAAGCAATGACACATAGTGCACAACCAATATCTGAAGGCTCGACATACACTACCAAGAAAAAACCCTATACCCCCAATCCCCCGGTTCTCCATGGGACACGTATTGGAGCCAGGGGCCCAAGGGAGGGAAACAAATACTCCATCTATGTCAACAAAATGAATTTTTATTGTCTTTCCATTCCCAAACCCCATTGAGAAAAAAAACGAGTTGGATATAAGTGTGGATGAACTAGTTCGTCATTGGATTCTACTAGAACCAATCGAGCATAGTGCAACACCTCCATGGCTAAAGATGATCGTATGGGAATGTATGAGGAGATGATGCGACTCACCAGGGGTTTCTATGACCAAGTAACCTAGAAGGACTTAAGGCAAGGGTGTGTAAGAGCATGTGCGACGCCCCCGAAGAATAATTCTCGCACATGCACAAAGGTGTTGAACTGATCATCAATTTATAAGATCTTTCGACGATAGAAGATTTGTGATAGTAACGATTGGCATGACAGGTAGTTACACTGTGTCAACTTCATCCAATTTCAGGAATATGGGCTCATTAATGTTGTTGATAGGAGAACGATTTTCCCAATTCAGAATAAAGAAGGGATTAATTATGGGAACTGGTGGAAATCTCGAAATTAAGGCTACAATGATTGATCGTTGTCTAGCACGATGAATCCAATTGCTAGGATGGAACAAGATACCAGCTAGCTCAAGGAAAAAACAAGAAAATAACTCCACATTCAAGGAAAGGAAGACATCATTATGGTTTCATTCCCTTAAGAAAGAGTGTAGCATTCCACCTCCTTACTTCTTCCCTGAATTCAGAGAGCGCTCTTTCACTTCCCTCTTAGTAAGGCATTCGTGGACACACGTATCTTCTTTTTCTTGTGGAATTACAGACTGGTTGTCATCATATATGATATGGAATCCTCAAGCAAGCCACATGCATGACCAAAGTCTAAGGCCATCAAGGAACAACTAGATTCCAGTCCTGTATTACCATGCGGTGTACAATTTGAAGCTTCTACGTTCGAGAAGGTTTCCCTGCTCAAATGTGTCGACTACAACATTGGGGATTCCAATTAGTTCCCTGAATCGTAGTTCAACAAATACATAGAGGTCATCCAAAAATAAGATGGCACTCACAGAGTAGTGATCAAGGAGTGGGTGAAGCCTCTAAAGAAATATGACATTCTCTCCCTACTCAACTATCCACACTTCATTCATGCTCATGTCGTTCAGTCATGTGTGTGTTTCTTCCTCATCAAATTGCATGGGGGATACCTATGGATGGACCAACCCTATCATATCATTCAAAACATTCTACAGAGGATTTTCGACGTTCCCGCATCCAAGGAAGACATGACGGCTAGCCTCAAAGTAAAATATGCAACTCAGGAGGATGTATATTCTAGATTCAACACATGCACGGGAAAACGAGGGGTTGTAATCTCTGGAATCAATAATCCAACAATCCAGTTTACCACACAATTATTGGCTTGCAAGCTCATAATATATCTAAGGGAATTATAATACTTTACTTACCAAAAAAAAAAATGGCTAATAAATCATGTTTGGGGAGGGTCATTCCATATTTTTTACAAATGAAGGATCATTTTTACAATATCTAATTCTTAAAATCGAAAACACTTTTACAATATCTCAATATCTAATTCTTAAGATCGAAAACATTGAACTTGAAAGAAAAAATCATCCTTAAATAGAAAGTGGTATAATATATTATTGTTTTATGAACTTAGTAGTTAGTAAATAACACTCTCATGTTAACTCATTTTTAATAAATTTAGCTTAACATTTTATTGGTATACATATTACTACTCACCCCACTCTATGATAACATTACATCAAAAATTGATGTATTTTCATTGTTAGTGGAAGATTGGCTTCCTATAAATCGAAAATATGTATGAAAAACATTAAATATGCAAACAAACTTATAATTGTTGTTTTTTTTATAAAAGTACGTTCTTGACGTCTTAATTGTGAAACTCCACAACAACATATAAAAGATCAACAAAATACAATATTTACGTTGTTATATAATCCTTAAGCAATTTTCATCGTTCTCTAATTCTACCAATTGTGGTGCTTCACAACATATAAAACATCAACAAAATATAATATTTACATTGTTATGTAATCCTTAAACAATTTTCATCATTCTCTAATTAAGTTTGGGTATTTAAATATTTTTTTATTAAAACAAAAGTATTTATAAAAAAAAAATGTAATTTGTTTTGAAAATATTGTTGGTTTAATTTCATTCAAGAGTTGTATTTTTAAACCAAAAAATAAACTGATTATTTCATTGTTTGTTACATCATGAGTTGTATTTCATTGTTTGTTACATCATTTTTTCAAATCATGATTATGTCTGAAGTCCAAATAAACTGAGACACAATCTCCACCCTCATTAAGGCTGCACCATCATTAATGTTGTGGACAATGATTAGAAACAATTTCGTTAATTCATAAATACTTGATGTCCAATGTGGAAAGGAAAGAATGGAATTCAAGATTCTAATCAGTGGTCACTGTATGCTCTTATCCAGCTCGGGAAGATCATTCTCTTCTACAGCTGATTCGGGAAGATCATCATGATGGCATGAGACTATTTTCAAACATCACTGATGACATTTATTAGGTCGCATGAGTAGTGAGGTCTAGTGAAATTATATTAAATTCCCAATATCACTGTTTGACAGCTTGAGTGCTGATATTCAGATCAAAATTCCCCTTCGTATAGGGTCAATCAAACTATGTGATGATTGCAATTTTTGTGAGTGGCTTTACTATGCCCGGACATGTATGACTTTTTGTTACCCTTTCTTTACCCACTAGCTTTTTATGACTTTTCGTTTCTCCCTTTTGTTACCATTTCTTTACCCACTAGCTTTTTATGACTTTTCGTTTGTCCTTTCATCTAAAGATATGAGCACTCATTTCTGCTTTTATATTGTACTTTGGATGCTCTTGTGTAATGACAGTCACTAGGCAAACGAAGCTACACCAAATTAATTTCAAGTGTAAACAAGCTTGATGTAATACGCTTATATGAAATTTATTACACCAAATTGTAAACAAGGGTTATATGAGATTTATTACATGATAAGGAGCATAAATTAATTATAAATGAGAAATTAAGGGTATCAAGAAAGATTAGAGAAAGTGTAAACAAAAATGGGAAAAAAAAAATCATTTGTATCTTGTTATTTGTGTTAATAGGATTGTGGTTTAATGATCACATAAATGAAAAATGAAAAAAAATGATCATGTGGATCATGTTACTTGTGTTAATAGGATTATGGTTTAATGGTCACACAAATGAAAAAAGATAATCATTTGGATCATGTACTTGTGTTAATAGAATTGTGGTTTATGGTTATTTCATTGGTATATTAAGTTATTTATTGATGTTTAATTTCTCCATAGATATGAATAAGTGGTTGGGCTTTATTGTATGTTTTCAGTGACTTTGATGAAAGAGTAATAGTATTTCATTGTTCCAATCA
>JASDQU010738175.1:28323-38794 GCA_032191745.1 Picea mariana
ATGAAGTTTTGGATTGTCCTAGAATGATTGCTAAAGTTGAAAAGATGAATATGAAACAAGAAAAATATGAGACAGGCTAAGAAACTAAGGATATGATAGAACCCCAGAAAGAATCAGAGATTGTATTACTACAGATGAAAGAAACCTTGAATGACCATAGAAATATCAACTTATGAGAGGTCTTAAAAGAGAAAGAGTACATAGAGACAAGAATAGGAGACTTCGATATAGACTATTTCCTGGATGAGGAAAGACATGTTAATATCATGACAGAAAGAACTTGGGAAATTTTGGGAAATCCTGCTATGGTTCCTTCATTAGGAGGAATATGATTATTTAGAGGAAAGTTGATAACCCTATGTGGAAGACTTACCCAGACATATATGCATGCTCATAGCACTTTGACAAAAGAATAATTTAAGATCGTTAAGTTTGTTGAGAATAATGCCCCATTTTCTATTTTGCTAGGAAAAACCTGGATTGAGAAAGATCAGCTGTGAAGGAAACAAGAAGAGGAGGATCTAGAACATAAAAATCAAGAACTAAGAGATTTCATGACTAGGAGAATAGCGCAGTTACTGAAAGAACAAGTGAACCAGTCGAATCTACTAAAGACCAAAGATATGGATGTCGAAGTTGAAAGGACACATGAAGAATGGAGGCACCTGTCTGTACAAGAGAGTAGAGCACCTACCCCATAAAGAGAAGAAGTATTACCATTGAATCCTATTAAAGACCCTTCACAGTGCAAAGTTATCATGCCAATAGGAGATAAGAATGATAATGGAAAAAAGAAACCAATGATTCAGATCACAAGAAAGAAGGCCATAAATCTCAGTAAGAAGAAGGCAAAGTTAGAAAGATTGCAATAAGTTCCAGAGAATACTTCGTAAAAGGAAGTTTTCCAGAACTCGAACTTCGTCAGAATATCAATACAACATAGAATGGAAGTTCACCATGGCAAAGAAATATGACCGTTGGAGGAAATATGACCATTTGATTGACACTCTCAAACAATTAGGAAATTAGTTATGGCTTGAAAGTTAGCCATTGGACCATTGGGACTATGCCATAACAGATGGAATTACATTGAATAAGGGTTTGCGACCCATTGAAAGAAACCGTTACGATGTTATCTATTTATTTCGTTGAGCATTGCACTGAGAACACTTTTTCCAATTGTGATTATCTGAGCTGACAATGAACTAGTTGATTTTGTGCAGTGATCATTGAGACCTCACCATCCATTCTGTTAACAATGAGTATTGTTCACCGACCTGAGATATCAGATCTCAAGTGTGCATGTCAGAAAAAATTAACACAACATAAAAATGCATCGAAGAGATTCTAATAGACCTCATGGCCGAGAAGGTGATGTCCGCAGGCATCCAAGCCTCATCGACGCGAGGAGTGCAAGCCTCCCCGATGACTACTCGTGGATATGGACCATCCCAAGCTGTGACCAAGAAAAGAACCAAGCATTGTGATGACTTGGTGAATGCGAAGCTAATTCAATCCATCCTGCCCGACTAGATCCCACCCCTGGCCGGTGTGGTGAGTTGTGACAGTGTCCCGAGGGACTTCGACTACACAGTCATCACTCCATACCTTCCGAAGGGAATACAAGAAGTTAGACCGTAGTTGGAGAGGATTCCAACCTTGAAGATCAGTGAATAACCTAGGAGACCGCAAGAGCTATGGCAATGCTCGCACCTCACAAATATTTGACCAAGACGAAGGGGAAGAAATTGAAGATCATCCCTCAGCTGTGGACTATGGAGATCATGAGGTACACTATCTTGAACATGATGAAGATACCATATTTTGGGAGGCACCAGGAGGTTAATGCGTGCGTTAATCTCATGTTTTCTTGATTTAATGGTGGATATCTATGGTCGTATAGATGCATCATCGTCGATCCAGTGTTGATCCATAGGATCACCAGATTGAGCATGCATGGACCAGACCCGCAATACTTTTATCCATGGAAGGCTGCAGCCCGCGCCTTGGCATAGAAGATCAAAGACACCTACAACAATGTAGAGAAAGGGACGCGAAGCTACAATGTAGCCTCCATTAAGAATGGCGCAGTGTGCCTTGCTTTCCAATTGATTGCTGGTAAGATAGTAAGAAAGAACAAACTCACATAGGTCACAGGGTTTTTCGTTGACCTCGTAGGAAAATGCGTGGAAGGACTCTAGATGAACTGGGCTAGTTACTTAGTCAACTAGTTAGAATTGGATTGTTGTGAAGCTCAGGATCAGGGTTATGAGTTCCATTTTAGCTGGCTGTTGATCCTCATTGCATTCACTTCTTGGGAGATGCCGGAAGGTGCAACCTTCCCTGACATTGACCCATTCGAGCCAGTAGCTACGAAGTTCACCACACTCTGGTATTCGAGAAATATGGGGAAACAATGGAAGTCGAATGCAGTATTCAATACCTACTACCTGCAGCTAAAGAGGGATATTGAGTCTTTCCCTCATATGACATCGAATACCCTAGACAGGTTCAGGCCTCTTATGAAGTTCTGCGCATATAGGCATTTTATTTATATTACTGCATGCATAGACGAAAGTAAAGAAGAGCTTCAATCCTACTACAAGATCACAAAGCAGGACCTGGAAGAAATCACTAAGGAATGGCTCGTAGAGTTCCTTATACCAATCGACCATGCAACACTGTCTAATCCCAACCTCATTGGAAGTACGGTGGTTACTCATGAAGAGTATGATGCACCTAGCAGTAGCAGGAAGAAAACGAAGGAAGATGTACATGAAATACACAACACATTAGAAGAGACTGCATCAAATTCACCTAGTGGAGGAGGAGACGACAAAGTAGACAAAGAAGAAAAAGAAGGGGAAGATGACAAGCAAAAGCAAGGTGAAGTAACATCGCCTAGGAACCCCCTTGAAGAGAGAGAGAAATCCAAGAAAAGAAAGGTTTCCCCCATGAAACCTACATCATGGAATAAGTCCAAAGAGAGTAAGCTGAAGTTGCAGACTATACTCACGGTCGATGACTACAACTTCATTATTACAACAATATGATATGCCTTGGAATATATTTTGTAGAGAACTGAAGCCAAAAGAAGAAGACATGTATGATATAATTGAGAGAGGGCTGAGAGGAAAACAACAAAAACTTCACTCTAGCTGTGTAGTGTCCACTGCACCCCCACCTCCAGAAGAACTAGAGTTGGGAGATAAGCCTGCCCAACTCCACGGAATAGCTGATGCGATCGAAGCTCACCTTCGTCGTGTGCAAGAAGAAAAATAACAGGCTTCAATGGCCTTGAAGAAAGCACAAGAGGAAATCATAGAGAAACACTGAGTTTCACAGTAGGAGAAGGACGACCTACAAACCAAGTTTGAAGAAAATAAAGCACAAATCCAGCAGAAGAAAGAATGGTTGCTCGCGGAGTAGGTCAGAGTTAAAGAAGAAGTCAATAAAGCGCTTCACTCTGTGACGAGCTTAGAGAAAATGGAGGAAGACCCAGTGGAGAATCAAGTGACGAAGCTTGTGAAGCCATTCAATAGCTTCAACAAAGAATCACAGAACTAGAGCAACAAACAGTGCCAAGCACTACGGAAGAAGTGCGAGACCAGAGTGAAAAAACTTCCCAGAGCACAATTGAAAGGATCAAATAATTAGCTGTGGAATGTAAAAATCTAAGCAGTCATAGTGCCCATACTTACGAGTGCTTGATCGAGCATCCTGAACTGAAGACACTGGAGTCACAGCTCCAGGAAGCAAAGCAATAGGCAACAACAGTACAAGCGTAGTTGAAACTCCTGTCAGCAGTTGATAGGATGAAAATATCCCAAGAACAATGCACAACTCAACAACAGTTCCATGCCATACAAAGCAAAGTCATGGAAGTGACTCAGAAGCTCCAGCCAGTCCAGGATGCAACTTGCCTACTTTTTGAGGAGATTGAAGGCCGAGGAGCAGAGCTAGAACAAGTAGTCACTTCGGTAGAGTATCTCTTAGAAGGACCTATGAACGAGGTAGTTATTCAAGAGTTCGCTGAGCAAGAGGCCTTGGCGTAGCAACAAGTTGAAGCAGCTTGAGCTAAGCTCGAGGATTTTGAGGCAGAGTTACCTAGACCAGAGTGACTCGAGATGAGCCACATGTGAGTGTTGGGGCATGTTATCCCTTGACCAAGTTTTGGAGATCCTTGGTTATGTTTGACCTCTTTTGGGACTTTGATAGGCTAGTCGAAGGAAGAGCGCAAGTTGAAGCAGAGATCCTGGGATGTAGGCCCCTTTTTAGGGAATTTTTTGGGATTAGGGTTTATGTAACAGGTATGGGATGTCGGACCATGGGTTTTACCCATGTTTAGGCCCATTTTGTAATGTATAAATAGAAATCTAGGCGATCTAAGTAGAGAGAAAGTGAATTCTAAGGCCAATGTGCTAAGTGCGAATAATTGTGGATGCTTTGTGCATACTATGTGTTAATAACTTGCAGAGATAAGTGAAAGTGATTGTAAGAAGCTTGTGTATAGATAGTAAGAAGGATTTGTGCTTAAACCTAGCTCGAGGAAGGAGGATTTGGCGAGTTGTACACAAATCTCTAGTCCTATGTGGAGTGGGTTCCCATGGCTCTATGCTTGTAGAAGATTGAGAGAAGATAATAAAGAAGGGAAGAGTTGGTGGACGTAGCCCCACACTTGGGTGAACCATGTATATCCTGTGTTATTGTTGCTTTGTGCATTATGGTTGTATGTTAGTGATGTGATTTATGATTAGTGTCACTATCTTTATGTATGATGCATCTGGTATAATATCTTAGTGCTGGTAAGGTGAATGAATGTTATATATGATCTATCTCTCCATGATAAGTGCTTGAATGTGTTATATCTTGCTGAATACTATGTTGTTCTGTAATTAGTGTTTGGATCTATGATGCGAATAAAGGTTAAATACTGATGAATGTTAATTACTAAGTGCTTTGTTAGAGTGGTGTAATCATGGACCTGTGTCCCAACTAGGCTGAAGACATTTGAGTCCTGCAACCACCCCTGCCTCTACCTCGGGTGAGACTTCATCTGCTTCGCAGGTGTTTCCGAAAGGGCCGATAGTTAGGGTTTTGTTGGTGCGCTGTTGAAGCGTTGAACCCTGGGTCTACCCCTGTGCTCAACCTCTATTTATAAGCTTTGATCAAGCTCAATAACAACTAGTTCCAAGTGGGAAAGAGGTGCCACTTGGATGTGTTTCCCCATGTATGAGTGGACATGGAACCATTTAATGTACCAAATTGAATGTCATGGAGCTTGAGACCTCATTGTACCTAAATTTCATGAGTATTCTGATGGGATTTTTGTAATAAAAATATTGAATGTTGGTGAGATTTCACTTTTGGTCAATATGCATGGATTTTGAAGGAAAAAAAATGTCAACACATGAATATCACACAAAATCCACATTGTTGAGCTGTGCAGATGACTGAAAATCCCACTTTACATATTTTTTGTTCTATGCTGAGTGTAATGTATTAATTCCATATGTATGCACTTTGTTGTATTGAATCGATGACCCTTATGATGATCACCTGTATAGATTTGTGGGAAATTTATAGGTTATAACGCCTTGTTTGGGATAGGGATTGTCACCTTGGCCTTGGTTTTTGGTAGGTTGGTTTCTCCCATAATTGGTATTAGGTGAAGGATTTTGTTTCCCCTATTTTCTATAGTTTTGATTGTTCTGGTTTCCTTTCCCCTTGTTTTTATTCCTATTCTAATTAGGGAGATTGGGAGCAGTTTTTTTTTTCATACACTTTCCCTTGAGGAGGGGTGCAAGTTGATTATTAGGGGTTGGAAAACTAAAAAACGTATATTTCGATGAACAAATTTACCCTAAGATTCATGCTATTCTTCAAAAATAAAAGAAATGTAATAAATAAATACACATGAATAACAATCAAATCAAAGAATAAATAGATTTTCCAATACCTAGTTGGAATAGCTTTACATAGACACCTTTGGAAGGCTCTTGAAGTTATTGATATTCTGGTGGCCTATCCATTGAAGGGTTCTTTTATTCCTTGAGTGTGTGGTTGTAGGATTCTCTTCTCCTCTAGTTGTAGATGGATGCAACAATGCGCCCATCAAGAAACTAGGGTTTCAAAGGTGAAGGGGAAAAACTAAGGGAAAATCCACAATGAGGGAAATGAGAGCAAGAGAGAATGAGAGAGTGATAAATGAATGCATGAATGAAATGGGGTGAAACCCCTCCTTGTTTAATAGGAAAAATATGGGATTTTATCATATTTGTGCCTTTTAAAATTAAAAATAGGAGGGAACGTCAGAAAAAAGGTTTATGACTTAATCAATTAATATTTACTTTAGAAAAGGGGTTTCTAAAGTTAATTAAGGGGATTATTATGTGAAAGTTGTTTTTTATAGATTTTTTAGTGAAATTAGATTTAGGAAAAGGGGTCCTAAAGTCAATTCAATAGGATACGATGTATAAGACATAAAACCCATACTATTTGTTAGAGTATCTCGGTACATCTAACATTTTGGTCTAGGTGTGTGTTAGTGGATAAATATCACCTACAGATAAGCAATACCTCTCTTGGATCTTCCCTTGATCCAATACCATCAATGATATAGATCAATGCTCAATTAGATTCATTTGTATTCAAGCAAGAAGATAGAATTCTATACCTTGGAATCAACAATTGTCCTTATGTATCCTAGTCGACATAGCTTCGAAGATCCATATCCATCTCCTACAATCTATTTCCTTATCACAAGTGATACAAAATACCAATCCTCAAACCTTCTTAAGATTTATGAAATCACAGATCTATTCTATATCTAATCTAATCTACTCAAGGAAAGATCATGTCTAACCCAAGCAAGTACTAATGACTGAATACATAAGCATTGGAAGGGGTAAACCACATAGATCTATATATAAATCAAATAAAGGGTGAATATATCAACATAGTCATACCTTGATTCATGATGCATTCCCTGTTGGATCATTTTTTTTCTCCTCCCTAGCCCTCACACAAGCAAGGTTGACCTTAGATGAAGACTAGTCTCTGTGGAAAAGCTCCTCTAAGAATCCTACAACATGTACCTATAAAAGATTCTTCTCCCTCTTGCCCATGGAATTCCTTCCTTATATAGATTGGTGGAGGATGCTAGAAGAGGATTATATATCTCTAGAAATCAGTGAAATTGATTGGAATGAGAGTTCCCAAGATCATATCATGAGAGAAACAACTCACCCAATGCTGATATCCTAGTGAATCACCAATTCTAGAAGGCACAGGAGTAGTCATGGGCCAACAATACTACAATGAGAGACCATACATGGGTTTTCAGCTATGATGATAGTGACCAGTCACTCTTTTTCAAGTAGTTTAGGCTCGACCATTCTAAAAAATAGGGGAAATCTAGGGAATAAGAGTGTATCTTAGCATGATACATCAATGGGTCTTCCATGAGTCCCTAGGGTTGAAAACAAGGTTGTAACAGATGCCCCCTAATGTGTGATTTCAGAAGATGAATTGATTGTTGAAACACATTATGATAGTGATCAGCAATGTGAGGTAGCATAAGGAGAGAGATAAGAGATCAAGATTCCAAGGAGTACCTATAATCAAACATCAAGTATATATAGATCCTCCCTTAGGTATGCATACCCGTGCTCAGAAGAGAGACAAAGCATGGACGCCAACACAATACACTACAGATCCATGAATTGAAATGTAAGATCATGGCCACAAAAATGTACATAGTGGATCCATGTCAAAAAATAGATCATATTTGTGAGAAAATACAATGTGGATATATGTCATAGTATATATCAAGAAGACATGGAGCACGAATGAGAGTGACCCCATAGTATTCAAAGTAATCATACAATAGTGATATACTCCATCACAACTTGGGAGAGGTATAATTAATGAATGATGTGGACCCAAACCCAAGGTCTTCATCCAAAACCCCGAAAATACAATTCTACAACATACGAATAGATGAGTTGATGTCAATCATGGTAGAAATTGTCTAATTACCAGTCAGTGAGGTATATCATTAACAGATGTGAGGGAATCCATCGATGATGAAAATGGACCCCAATGCACCTAGTACAATCTAGCAAGTGTGAATAGAGGATATGATGTTGAACACCCATAGAATCAATCGATCAATACACAGTGAGGTAAACCCACTATCAATCGCGAGGAAGCCTACCCCAAGGACTACAAGTTGCAAGGTACTAACTAATTTATAGATCCCTCTCCTAGATAATGTGTTGAAATCGATAGGAAGAGATCCATACAATAATTTCCTTAATTTAACCTCCATTAATTAACTCAAAAAATACATTAAGAGTTGTTGAGAAGAGATAGAATCACCAAGTACAACTGACACAGGGATGGCTGAATCAGATGGTCAACAAGATAGTATATGGTTGACTTAGGCTTAAATTCTCTTGAACATATAACATGACACAATGATGAATTGACATCATTTACTCAAGAGAACCATTGACATAGTGCAATAATGCATGATGCATTGGAGCACTCTCCTTAGTGACTAGAAGAGTAACTAGCTGGAGGAGTATAGGACTCATACTAATGGTATACAAATCCTAGGAAAGACATAACCCAATTGTAAGACAATGATGCAAATAGGTGTCATGTTCAAGGTATACACGAATGACGTTGCCAATTTGGTGTGAAAGAGAGATAAAAGTGTGCTCGATAGTGTATTTTTTGTACAATTGTTATGAGCCTAAAAAAGAGTTAAAAGTATACTCGTGAGGTGTCTTTTTCAAAGTTTAAGGAGAATGAAAAATAGATAAAAGTATGCTCATCAAGTTTCTTTTTCATGGTTTAACAACCATGAAAAAGAGTTAAAAGTTTTGTCATTATAGAGATAATGAGTGGCTTAATAGAATGCTTCTATGTTCTAAGTGGATGGAACTGACCTAAGCCAAATGAATGCATGACGGTACTGGAAAGTGAGGTCCACTCATAACATATGTTCTCTCCATGGGTGATGGTCACAAAATGGAGGTAAAATAATTTAAGTGGTGAGAGGTTGGGGGTGAATGCAATGGAAGTAAGAAGGATCAAGGAAAACATCAACGCAGTGGTACGTACCAATACATGAGTAGAAAATTCATATTTGACTGTAAAGTAACATAAAAACGATGGGAACCCCTATGGAATATGGTGAGAATAGAGATGAAGAAAGAAGAATGAGGCCCAAATTCAAGTTATGGAGGGTCTGCAGGAGGGATCTCGGGCCTACAAGAAATCGTAGCATGGGAACTAGATGGAAATTAGGGTGATAACTAGGGTACCCATAGAGGGTAGACACTATCAAACAAGTTACAATGTGCAATAAGAGAAAGGATAATATTGCAACCTGACGAGATTGAACCTAACTTGGCATTGTGACCAAAAAATGGATAATTAATAATGCAAAATGGTGATGTAGGGAAAAACCTATCCCTATATGATAGTTCGAGACACATACCTCAAGTTCAGTGAATTCTTCCATAAAAATTCCAAACAAAACATCATCGAGTCATGTAAAACACATTCGGAAATACTAGACTCGGGGTCAAAATGCGTACTAAAATATTAAAAAAAATAAAAAATAAAAATTGGACATGAGATATGAAAAACAAAAGCACTCACACCACAAACCTATGTACAAGGCACTACACATCTTGATGGTTTATGCAAAGTAGATCCCATTGCTAGGCTCATGCCAAGGATCCCTATCTACATCGATGAACTCATGAGCCATTATTGACGACATGTGGCACACCATGCCAGATCCACACCAACAAAATTGAATTTCCATGGATGGAGATACTCATTGTGAGTAGTTTCGTGAAATATGGTAGCTTCTTGATGATTCCCATCAAGATATAAATGGGATATAAAACATGAATCTTCGATATAAAGGGGAGCAATGAATTTGGTGGAAATTTTTGAGAAAGGTATCCAAGTTTGAAAATGGTGAAGATGAGGGATTTCATTGGATGCCCCAGTAAATGCCCCTGGTTAGAGATAAAAACTCATCATGTTAACCCTCTTTTTTTTGAATCAAGAAGAAGAGAGGATCGATGCATCAAATATTTCTTTGGCTTATTGAATGAATCCATGACTTATAGGATGACCTCTTGTGAAGGATACTCAAAGTATAGGAAGTAATGAGAATGTGGAGAGTCAACAACCTTGTGTTAGGACCACGCTATGCACCTTTTTGCCTATACCTTTTGTCATTATTATACCTTTCATCACTAGTATTTAGACTCACACTATCACCTCACCTGATCATTCCAAGGTATACAACGTCCTTTCTCATTATTATATGCTTAATCTGTTTTGCATAACACTTTACATTACTTTTGGTCTTAACCATTGATTAGAAGTGCATAAGTGTCTTATCTGCAGAATAGTATTCAAGACCGATGCTGAAACACAG
>JASDQU010738175.1:122346-171656 GCA_032191745.1 Picea mariana
TATTGTTTAAATTGA
The DNA here is from genome assembly GCA_032191745.1 of Picea mariana. Taxonomy (NCBI): domain Eukaryota; kingdom Viridiplantae; phylum Streptophyta; class Pinopsida; order Pinales; family Pinaceae; genus Picea; species Picea mariana. The sequence goes on from JASDQU010738175.1 coordinate 122,362, forward strand.
AAAGGTTACGTACACGGAAAGGGATAACATATTAATTATGAGAGGATAAAATAATAAAGGAATGGATAAGGGGCATTAACTAGGAGTAGGTAAGGAAGTAAATGCATGAGGCGGTGAAGGAAGGATATGGAGGGGAAGGAGGTTTACGAGGGGGATTCTATGGGAGATGGGAGTTTGTTTGATGGGGTTCTCCTAGATTTGCAGAGAAGGGAGTTGGGTTTTGGAGTCGGATTGGATCAGTACAGGCACCGGTTTGCTGGAGGTTTTGGGCACGGGGGGGGGCAGGATATCCATATGATATCCTGGAGCTAGGTAGTTGTCCTAGTTGGAAGAGAGGATAGTAGGTTTGGGCAGTGTTGGTCAGTGCATCAAGCAGCAGGAAGGCAACAACAAGGCAGCAAGGTGAATTAGCATCAGACCTATGTGATTTAAATTGTGTATTTGTTTTATTTGCTATAAAATTTTAATATTCGTTGTTAAATTTAAAATGCGTATTTGATTCTATAAAAAGGAATTATTGAATTGTTTGAAATCAAGTAACTGTTATAGTTTATGTTTGATTAATTATTTGATGTTTTTAAAAAAAATGGACACTACAGGTGTGCCTCGGGTTTGGAGTGTGATGTGTTAGTATGGCAATCACTTTCCTTTCTAATGTTTTGGCCTTTTTTTTTGAGTTAATAACTTGCTTGAAAACAAATTCATTATATAAATTTTCATCAGTACTATGCAAGGAAACAATATTTTATCAATGTTTTTCATATGAGCAACTCCTTCAACATCAAAATCAAATATCAAGAGAAATGTGTACTATGGAAGGATAAAGTTGCAAAGTGTTTAGGTGGGGTGTACAAGGTATGGTTTAATATCCCTTTGCATATGAGCATTGGAAACCTATGTTGTTCTTTTTTCTTGGAAAAGAGAAAGGGAAACCTTTTAGTACTTCCCCACATTTCATGGATGGTAAATGAGGTAAAACATTCGGCATGATTATGGGCCTAACTCAATGGGAACATCAAGTGAGGTCCTATACAGGATCGGGATTCGACCCCAGAACCTCATTCGAGCAAACGATGAAACTCATCTGCTCTAGCTAACCCATCGATCTTGGAAACCTATGTTATTAATACTATATGGTATGAAAATAGGTTTGGTAGGGTCTGGACTATAAATGATGCAAAGATAAATCAAGGATTCATGGGAGATGTAAAGATAAAGAAAGGATTGATGGAAGATTTATCAAGATATTATGAGTTAGATTGGGATACGATAAAGAAATTTTAGGTCATCATGATTTGTTGCATCATTAAATGAAAGAATATTATTCCTTATGTCATTATTCTAGTGGAGTTTTCACCCCACCTTCAAAATTGAAGCCATATTTAGATTAGTTTCCTTTTTGCATCAAGTTTGGCACTTTATATAATTTTCATTCAAAAGTGTAACATCCCCACTATAATCCCCGATTTAATTAATTCTTATGTAGAAATAATGTGTAGATGTGGCCAAAGAGATGTAATATGTGAATTGCATTTCTATGTTTTAATAATAAAATGTGATGCTAACTATTAAGGGGGCATGGGAAAAGATGGGGGCCAAATTAATTCACAAGAGAGGGGAGGGTCGAACAGAATGTCCAAAGAGGGGTCCAAGGGGGAGTTACCATTGTCTATTAATTCCAAGGGGGAGTTACCATTGTCTATTAACCATTTTCCGAACTGAAAAATGACTGTCCAATAATACATCAGTGCTCCCTCCCAACCTAGGAGTCTTCCTTTTTCAATAAGGAAGTCGTCTCCATGAGCTCCATCTTGAGTATGCAAACTCCTTCATCTTGGACAAAATATTTACCAAAATGTCTATGTATCTTCTCATCTGTGGATATATGTATTGGATAATGACTTTCTTTTTTCTGGACTACATCATGAATAATGTAATGCTTGATTTCAAATGTACTTTGGTCTGGAACATTGGTTTTCTCTGAAGGCTTCATGTAGCTCTGATCAATAAAGTATATCATCGTTGGAAAACTGGAACATATCCATGAGATCTTATTTACTGAGTAATAATATTGATACAATATCTCTGTTATAGAAAATCTTCACCACGCTTCTGTTGTGCACTGGAGGTTCTCCACCAAGTTATCTTCTTCCATTTGCATTCAAGGGTCTCTTTCTGGTAAGCCTCAAAGTCTTGAGGTTTCTCTTCATACGCTCTTTGTTCAATTGCTCAGGAGAACAGTCTTTGCATTTATCTGATGTAAAACTTCAACCCATGTATATTTTGGATGATACAATGACTCATGTAGAGATATGTCTGGTTTACTGGAACAAGTAATCATCATAGTCTTCTCCCTCCATCTGGGAGAACCTCTAGTTCTGGATCTTGCAATGATTCCATTTATAAGTCTTCCATACACTTGTTCTTCATCACAACTTTTAGTTTCTCTGCTTGATTTCTTTTAGTGAGTTCATATCAAGTTGGTAATCTCATGATTCTCGATACAATGACTAGTTGTTCTAGCTTCTCTTTCCTTCTTGGAATCTTCATGTTCTTCCTCATGTTTTTCTTTATCTCTTGGGTCCATGGCGTTTCTTATAGATTACATGCCCTAAAGATTCCACTTCTTCCTTTCATCATAGGATCACATATGTGAATGGACAACCATGGATACTTTAAGGCTTCTCTTCGAAGAAGACTTCTTCTAAGGTCGAACTGAACACGTACTGTTTTTCATGTTTTCTACCATGGATATATACTTCATCATCTTCAATGGATCGTAGGATTAACTCCCTCCTAATCCTTTATTTATGCATGAATGCATGCTCTTATTTTTGGTTATATAGAATTGGCTCCCTCCATCTAGGAGATTCCATGCTTCCATCTGCATCCTTATTCTCTTCTACAAAGTCTTATAAGTATTTCTGCAATTTCCTCTTGGTTGCTGACTTCTTTCTGTCTTTCTTCTTCTAATTCTCTTGTAATAGCTTCCACATGATTTGTTTTATGTATTTCATCCTTTCATGTGTATTTTCTGACTTTTATAATGATAGCAATCCTTATCTTGTTGTTTCCTCCATAGTTATGGTTCTTCTTTGAAGATATTATCTTCTAAGAGATAGATATACAAGATATGTATAGATATTATGCAAACAAGATATGTACCAGAATATGCTCTAGGCTAGGGAACACTGATCTATCTAGAGATTCGGTCAATTCATTCACTTAAGGTGCCTCAACAAGAGTATTATGGTTTTTTGCAACTGCATCTGCTAGGAACCCTAGCTGTAGTGCTTTGTTGACTGGTCTTGCTAGAAACCATAGCAGAAGTTCTTCAACGAGCTTAATATCCTTATGGCTATGCTTCCTTCTAGTGGTTAGACTGAATGAAGGAGGTGTGGGCCCATAACCTATTAGAATATGAATGATGTTCTCACTTTACCATTGACAATATCACTATTTTCACCCAACCATAGGTCGAAGCCACCCTCCGAGCACCTTAACCTTGACAGAGAATCATTCCGGAAGAAAACCCTAGGCTAGATAGCCAAAAAAGAGGGTAGTTCACCTTTCCCCAAGGATAGCATACCAACAAGAGCTAATTAGATAGTCCAAACCCTAAATAAGAGATAGTCCAATCCAAACATGATCTTCTAGCTGCAGCAGCTGCAATGGAAGCTCTCCTCCAAACCTATGAACAAAATTGGGCATTGTAGTGCGCACAAGTGTTTCTCTGCAATTCTAAGACTACCTGCTAGAATGAAGACTGGCCAACTGTATTTATAGTAATTCTGTCTAACTGCCTGGGCCGACTTCTCATTCTGGGTATCTGTCTGTTCAATATATATTATTTCTTCTGGAAAAATTCTTCTCTTGGAGGCTAATAACCTAATATAAATTATCCTCTTGAGCCGACATGTCTCCTAGGGTTATTAGCCAACACATTAGGGTTTCTTCTTGCTTTCTAGAGTATTCTATTCTTGTTAGATTTACATGTGGAGGTAAATACCTCCCATAGGTATCATAATATCAGCACTCCCCCCTAGCTAGGGAAGTATTACAGGTAATGGTCTTGAGAACAAACATACCATTCACTCGATAGCATCAACATAGTTGTATAGACTATCTCATGAATAGATCATGAGCACCATCATCACTATCAGTGTCATTAGCCATAACATCCTTCGAAACCATACAACATATGAGTAATTAGACATGATGTTGGATAAGTTACTCACACCACAGAGTGATACAAGAGCCATTCTTCTAATCTGGACATATGTCCTAGAAGAGTAAATGTTTTGAACAGTTTTCCATCTAGGAAATCTCTGTCCTTTGATCATCCATCTAGCTGATAATCATTTCCAATACTGTTGATAGTCTTCAAGGAAATCGAAACAAAATACAACACAACTATGTCTATTCATAGTAGTACATAACTACAATCCAGTGCTACAATACCACACCAAGTAACACACAATTACTTGATCAAATAGTGGAACACATCCACCACTGTAGTATACATCTACTGTCATACAATCTTCATAACAATCATCTGATATCAACCTACACATAAACAATGTTATGATATAAACTGAATCATCTGGGCCATTCTTCCACTCACATCTGTGAGATCTCAGAAGAGCATATTCCCTCAAAAAGTAAGTCATCAATGATGAGCTATATGGACTATTCTTCTCAAGCAAGGAAGAATAATTGTTATGATTTCTGAGTCTGGACCATTCCTCACCTTGAGCCACTACTCCGACACTAAACAAAGTGTAACCTGGAGAGAATGAATCTACCCTAAGGAATGTTTGTCCCTGATTGTTGAGCCTAGACCATGCCCCACCCTAGGCCATTCCTCCATCACTAAACAAAGTGAAACCTTGAGAGAATGAATCCACACTAAGGAATGATTGTTCAGACCATTTCCCCTGTTAACCACAAGAGGAAAAGATTGTCCTGTACCAACCTCCAAAACAGACCATTCCTCATGTTAACCACAATGAGAAATCGATGTTCGGAAAGGCGAGCTAGTGTTCTTGAGTAACCCTCAAGAAGAGATACTTCCCTAGATCACTCCCCATGTTAACCATAATGGGAAGTCGTTGTCTATGGTACATCAACAATCTGGACCATTTTCCGAACTAGAAAATGTCTGTCCGTCAGAAATATCAATCCACTTTCCAAACTGGAAATAATCTTGGACCATTTTTTGAACTAAAAAATGACTATCCAATAATACATCAGTGCTCCCTCCCAACCTAAGAGTCTTCCTTTTTCAATAAGGAAGTTGTCTCCTTGAGTACACAAACTCCTTCATCTTGGACAAAATCTTTACCAAAATGTCTATGTATCTTCTCATCTGTGGATATATGTATTGGAGAATGACTTTCTCTTTTCTAGACTTCATCATCGATAATGTAATGCTTGATTTCAAATGTACTTCGATCTGGAACACTGGTTTTCTCTGAAGGCTTCATGTAGCTCTGATCAATAAAGTATATCTTCATTGGAAAACTGGAACATATCCATGAGATCTGATCTACTGAGTAATCATATTGATACAATATCTCTGTTATAGAAAATCTTCACCATGCTTCTGTTGTGCACTGGAGGTTCTCCACCAAGTTATCTTCTTCCATCTGCATACAACGGTCTCTTTCTGGTATGCCTCAAAGTATTGAGGTTTCTCTTCATATGCTCTTTGTTCAATTGCTCAGGAGAACAGTCTTTGCATTTATCTGATGTAAAGCTTCAACCCATGGATATTGCGGATGATACATTGAATCATGTAGAGATATGTCTGGTTTACTAGAACAAGTAATCATCATAGTCTTCTCCCTCCATCTGGGAGAACCTCTAGTTTTGGATCTTGCAATGCTTTCATTTATAAGTCTTCCATACACTTGTTCTTCATCACAACTTTCAGTTCCTCTGCTTGATTTATTTTAGTGAGTTCATATCAGGCTGGTAATATCGTGATTCTCAATACAATGACTGGTTATTATGGCTTCTCTTTCTTTCTTGGAATATTCATGTTCTTCCTCATGTTTTTCTTTAGCTCTTGGGTCCCTGGATTTTCTTATAGATTCCATGCCCTAAAGATTCCACTTCTTCCTTTCATCATAGGATCAGGGATGTGAATGGACAACCATGGATATATACTTCAACATCTTCAATGGATCGTAGGATTAGCTCCCTCCTAATCCTTTCTTTATACATGAATGTATGCTCTTATTTTTGGTGATATAGAATCAGATCCCTCCATCTAGGAGATTCCATGCTTCCATCTGTATCCTTATTCTCTTCTACAAAGTGTTATAAGTCTTTCTCCAATTTTCTCTTGGTTGTTGACTTCTTTCTGTCTTGCGTCTTCTAATTCTCTTATAATAGCTTCCACATGATTTGTTTTATGTATTTCATCCTTTCATGTGTATATTCTGACTTGTATAATGATAGAAATCCTTATCTTGATGTTTCTTCCAGAGGTATGGTTCTTCTTGAAACATATTATCTTCTAAGAGATAGATATACAAGATATGTATAGAGATTATGCAAACAAGATATCTATAGGAACTAAGACAAGTATTGTTACCTTCAGAAGAAGAAGTCTCTTTCATCCTGCTTGGTCTTATTTGTAGGTTCCTTTTCTTCGGTAACCGATGCTTCATGTGTCTCCTTCATTCTCTTTAGCTTGGGACAATGATTCTTTTATTGACCATACTTTTGACAGTTGAAGCATTATACTTCTGAAATACCTTTCACTTGATTTGGCTTCCTCCTTGAACCAAACTTTCTTTTGTTCCTTAAATTCTTGAACGTTGTTGTGAAGGCTTGATCATCGTACTTATTTTGGGGTTTTTCTTTTTCACTGATCCTAGATTCTTCTTGAGCACAACAAGTCCAAATTTCTTCAAATGTAGGATACTTATTTCTTGTGTTCATGCTTGCGGAAAATGCATCCCATGTCTTGGGAAGACCATTGAGTACTACGTTTACCAATTCCTTCTCTAAAATGATCTCTTCAATAGCTTGTAGTTGATATCTTAATTTCTCACAAAGTATGATGTTCCATTATCATCATCATTCATCTTCATGTCACAAAGCTCATTTTTTAGACTCGTTATTTGTCCAATGTTTCTGACTGAGAAGAGGTTTGTTAGGGCATCATACATCTTCTTCAATGAGTTAATATGGGATATCTACGATATCAAGTGATATTTTATAGAGTCCACTATGATACTCATGGCATTGATGTCACCATCTTTGAACTTCTCCATAATTGCAATGTTCTGCGGTTCCTTCTCTTTTCCTTTTTCAAACTCTTATTCCACAATCTTTCCTTTCATGATATCCAACACTTTATTCTTGGCAAGGATGAATTCAATCCTTTTCTTCGACACTCTGAACTTAGAATCTCCATCTAAATTGTTTTCTGACTTCATAGAGTAAGTTATGGCTTCTTTGACTTGGTCAATCCTAGATTTGACCAAAAACTCAAACTTGACATCTTGGCTTGCTGAGAGTACTAGGAGATTTGATTGGCTAGGGTACACTGATCTATCTAGATATTAGGTCAATCCATTCACTTAAAGTGCCTCAACAAGACGATTAAGTTTTTTTGCAACTGCATCTACTAGGAATCCTAGCTGCAGTGCTTTGGTGACTACTCCTGCTAGAAACCATAGCGGAAGTTCTTCAATGAGCTTAATATCCTTATGGCTATGCTTCCTTCCAGCGGTTAGACTAAATGAAGGAGGTGTGGACCCATAACCTATTAGAATATGAATGATGTGCTCATTTTACCATTGAAAATATCACTATTGTCAGCCAACCATAGGCCGAAGCCACCCTCCGAGCACCTTAACCTTGACAGAGAATCATTCTGGAAGAAAATCCTAGGCTAGATAGCCAAACAAAGGGTAGTTCACCTTTCCCCAAGCATAGCGCACCAACAAGAGCTGATCAGATAGTCCAAACCCTAAATAAGAGATAGTGCAAGCCAAATGTGATCTTCTAGCTGTAGCAACTGCAATGGTAGCTCTCCTCCAAACCTGTGCACAAAATTGGGCATTGTAGTGCGCACAAGTTTGCTCTACAATTATGAGACTCCCTGCCAGAATGAAGACTAGCCTCCTATATTTATAGTAATTCTGGCTAACTGCCTAGGCCGACTTCTCATTCTCGGTATCTATCTGTTCAGTATATATTATTTCTTCTGGCAGACTTCTTCTCTTGGAGGCTAATAACCTAATATAAATTATCCTCTTGAGATGACATGTCTTCTAGGTTTATTAACCAACACATTAGGGTTTCTTATTGCTTTCCGGAGTATTCTATTCTTGTCAGATTTACATGTGGAGGTAAATACCTCCCGTAGGTACCATAATTTCAACACTCCCTCCTAGCTAGGGAAGTATTACAGGTAATGGTCTTGAGAACAAACATATGATTCACTAGGTAGCATCAACATAGTTGTATAGACTATATCATGACTAGATCATGAGCACCATCATCACTATCAGTGCCATCAGCCGTATCATCTCTCGAAACCATACTCCATCTGAGTAATTAGACACGATGTTGGATACGTTACTCACACCACAGAGTGATACAAGAGCCATTCTTCTAATATGGACATATGTCCTGGAAGAGTAAATGTTTTGAAACGTTTTCCATCTGGGAAATCTCTATCCTTTGATCATCCATCTAGCTGATAAGCATTTCCAATACAGTTGATAGTCTTCAAGGCAATCAAAACAAAATACAACACAACTATGTCTATTCATAGTAGTACATAACTACAATCCAATGGTACACTACCACACTAAGTTACACACAATTACTTGATCAAACAATGGAACACATTCACTATGGTAGTATACATCTATTGTCATACAATCTTCATAGCAATCATCTGATATCAACCTGCACATAAACAATGTTATGATATAAAATGAGTCATTTGGGCCATTCTTCCACTCACATCTGTGAGATCTCGGAAGAGCATATGCCCTCAAAAAGTAAGACATCAATGATGAGATATCTGGACTATTCTTCTCAAGAAAGGAAGAATAATTGTTCTGATTTCTAAGTTTGGACCATTCCTCACCCTAAGCCATTGCTCCGACACTAAACAAAGTGTAACCTGGAGAGAATGAATCTGCCCTAGGGAATGCCTATCCCTGATTATTGAGCCTAGACCATTCCCGACCTAGGCCATTCCTCCGGCGCTAAACAAAGTGAAACCTAGAGAGAATGAATCCACCCTAAGGAATGATTGTCTGGACCATTTCCCCTGTTAACCACAAGAAGAAAAGATTATCCTGTACCAACCTCCAAAATGGACCATTCCTCATGTTAACCACAATGAGAAACCGATGTTCGGCAAGGCAGGCCATTCTTCTTGAGTAACCCTCAAGAAGAGAGACTACCCTAGATCACTCCCCATGTTAACCACAATGGGAAGTCATTGTCTATGGTACATCAACAATCTGGACCATTTTTCGAACTGGAAAATGTTTGTCTGTCAGAAATCTCAATCCACTTTCCAAACTGGAAAGAATCCTAGACCATTTTTCGAACTGAAAAATGACTGTCTAATAATACATCAGTTCTCCCTCCCAACCTAGGAGTCTTCCTTTTTCAATAAGGAAGTCGTCTCCATGAGCTCCATCTTGAGTACACAAACTCCTTCATCTTGGATAGAAGCTTCACCAAAATGTCTACGTATCTTCTCATCCGTGGATATATGTATTGGAGAATGACTTTATCTTTTCTGGACTTCATCATGGATAATGTAATTCTTGATTTCAAATGTACTTCGGTCTAAAACACTGGTTTTCTATGAAGGCTTCATGTAGCTTTGATCAATAAAGTATATCATCGTTGGAAATTTGGAACATATCCATGAAATCTGATCTACTGAGTAATCATATTGATAGAATATCTCTATTATAGAAAATCTTCACCACGCTTCTGTTGTGCACTAGAGGTTCTCCACCAAGTTATCTTCTTCCATCTGCATACAAGGGTCTCTTTATGGTATGCCTCAAAGTCTTGAGGTTTCTCTTCATACACTCTTTATTCAATTTCTCAAGAGAACAGTCTTTTCATTTATCTGATGTAAAACTTCAACCCATGGATATTGTGAATGATACATTGAATCATGTAGAGATATGTATGGTTTACTGGAACAAGTAATCATCATAGTCTTCTCCCTCCATCTCGGAGAACCTCTAGTTCTGTATCTTGCAATGCTTCCATTAATAAGTCTTCCATACACTTGTTCTTCATCACAACTTTCAGTTCCTCTGCTTGATTTCTTTTAGTGAGTTCATATCAGGCTGGTAATCTTGTGATTCTCGATACAATGACTGGTTGTTCTGGCTTCTCTTTCTTTCTTTGAATCTTCAAGTTCTTCCTCATGTTTTTCTTTAGCTCTTGGGTCCATGGAGTTTCTTATATATTCCATTCCCTAAAGATTCCACTTCTTCCTTTCATCATAGTATCATGGATGTGAATGGACAACCATGGATAAATACTTCATCATATTCAATGGATCGTAGGATTAGCTCCCTCCTAATCCTTGCTTTATGCATGAATGCATGCTCTTATTTTTGGTGATATTGAATCAGATCCCTCCATTTAGGAGATTCCATGCTTCCGTCTGCATCCTTATTCTCTTCTACAAGGTGTTATAAGTGTTTCTCTAATTTCCTCTTGGTTCCTGACTTCTTTCTGTCTTTTGTCTTCTAACTCTCTTGTAATAGCTTCCACATGATTTGTTTTATGTATTTCATCCTTTCATGTGTATTTTCTAACTTTTATAATGATAGCAATCCTTATCTTGTTTTTTCTTCCATAGGTATGGTTCTTCTTGGAACATATTATCTTCTAAGAGATAGATATACAAGATATGTATAGAGATTACGCAAACAAGATATGTATAGGAACTAAGAAGAGTATTGTTACCTTCAAAAGAAGAAGTCTCTTTCATCCTGCTTGGTCTTATTTATGGGTTCATTTTCTTCGGTAACTGATGCTTCATGTGTCTCCTTCCTTTTCTTTAGCTTGGCACAATGTTTCTTTTAGTGACCATACTTTCGACAGTTGAAGCATTGTACTTCTGAAATATCTTTCTCTTGATTTGGCTTTCTCCTTGATCCAAACTTCCTTTTGTTCCTGAAATTCTTGAACCTTGTTGTGAAGGCTTGATCATCGTACTTCTTTTGGGGTTTCTCTTTTTCACCGATCCTAGATTCTTCTTGAGCAGAACAAGTCCAAAGTTCTTCAAATGTAGGATAATTCTTTCTTGTGTTCATGCTTGCGGCAAATGCATCCCATGTCTTGGGAAGACCATTGAGTACTATGTTTACCAATTCCTTCTTTGAAATGATCTCTTAAATATCTTGTAGTTAATATCTTAATTCAGATATCCTCACAAATATGATGTTACGTTATCATCATTATTCATCTTCATGTTACGAAGCTCATTTTTTAGACTCATTATTTGTCCAATGTTTCTGACTAAGAAGAGGTTTGTTAAGGCATCGTACATCTTCTTCGATGAGTCAATATGGGATATGTAGGGTATCAAGTGATATTTTATAGAGTACACTATGATACTCATAGCATTGATGTTACCATATTTGAACTTCTCCTTAACTGCAACATTCTGCGGTTCCTTCTTTTTTCCTTTTTCAAACTCTAGTTCCACGATCTTTCCTTTCACGATATACAACACTTTATTCTTGGAAAGGATGAAGTCAATCCTTCTCTTCCAAACTCTAAAGTTATAATCTCCATCTAACTTTTTTTCTGACTTCATAGAGTAATTCATGGCTGCTTTGACTTGGTCAATCCTAGATTTGACCAAAAACTCAAACTTGACATCTTGACTTGCTGAGAGTACCATGAGATGTGCTAGGCTAGGGCACACTGATCTATTTGGATATTAGGTCAATCCATTCACTTAAGGTGTCTCAACGAGAGGATTATGTTTTTTTGCAGCTGCATCTGCTAGGAACCCTAGCTGCAGTGCTTTGGTGACTGCTCTTGCTAGAAACCCTCGCAGAAGTTCTTCATCGAGATTAATATCCTTATGGCTATGCTTCCTTCCAATGGTTAGAATGAATGAAGGAGGTGTGGGCCCACAACTTGTTAGAATATGAATGATGTGCTCGTTTTACCATTGACAATATCACTATTGTCACCCAACCATAGGCCAAAGCCACCCTCCGAGCACCTTAACCTTGATAGAGAATCATTTCGGAAGAAACACCTAGGCTAGATAGCCAAACAACGGGTAGTTCACCTTTCCCCAAGGACAGTGCACCAGCAAGAAATGATCAGATATTCCAAACCCTAACCAAGAGATAGTCCAAGACAAACATGATCTGCTAGCTGCAGCAACTGCAATGGCAGCTCTCCTCCAAACCTGCGCAAAAAATTGGGCATTGTAGTGCACACAAGTGTTGCTCTGCAATTCCGAGACTACCTTCCAGAATGAAGACTGGCCTATTATATTTATAGTAATTATGGCTAACTGCCTAGGCCAACTTCTCATTCTAGGTATCTATTTGTTGAGTATATATTATTTCTTCTCGCAAACTTCTTCTCTTGGAGGTTAATAACCTAATATAGATTATCCTCTTGAGTCGACATGTCTTCTAGGGTTATTAGCCAACTCATTAGGGATTCTTCTTGCTTTCCGGAGTATTCTATTCTCGTCAGGTTTACACGTGGAGGTAAATACCTCCTGCAACAACCATAATATCAACACTAAGGTTCAAACAATGATCTTGTATGGGACAACCATGAGTGTGAATTGAGTAATTTGTTGTTGCATATTGTTTTGTGACGGATTTGGGGAAAATTAGAGAAAAATCATATCGAAATCCTGAAATTCGTGAGAAATATTTGAGTTTAAAAGGACTAAGAACTTTTTAAGAGGTTCAATAGAGGCAATCTGCAAATTTGTAGAGTTAAATTTGACCCGGAAGGTCAAAATTTGAGTTTTAATGGTTGCTTGTAAAATTTAGACAGAGTTGATGAATCGATGATCAAGATCACGTTCGATCGTGAGATCAATAACCTAGATTCACTTTGATAGATTTAAAAATTCATAAGGTTTTGGTCATTTGAAATGTTGATTAAATCGACGAATGAGATTTGTTTTCGGTAGTTGAGAAAATGAACCAGATCGATGGCTCAGATTCATTTTTGGATGATGGAAAGTTGTAACAAATCAACGGTCAAGATCATTTTTGAATGAGAGATCAATGACCTATATTAATTGGAGATTGGTCGAAAATTTTCTAATTGTTAGAGTTGTCCAAAGGAAATCACCGATGGTTGGGTCAGCCGAATTAACAAAGTGTTTGGTTGCCAACATAAATCATTGATGGCTAATGACTTATGGTAAAGGGTGAGCCAATTCGGTTAGGTGTTGGAGCACCCAAAGAAATTTTCGATGGGTCAACGGGTCAATGTTCATGTGTCGACCAATTTAGGAAAGTGTTTCAATTGAGAAATCAGGAGCATTGAGGGTCACACATCAATTAAATTGGTGAGGTGTTTGGGTTGTCCAAGAGAAACAGTCAATGGTCGATGAAGGAAAGAGGGTGATGACATGTCATGCCATGTTAGCATCCATGTGTCATTGCATGTTAGCATCCACATGTCATGCCATGTTAGCTTAATGTCAGGTTATAGTCTATGTTTCATGCCACATCAACATCCACGTGTAATGTCGCATTAGAAGTTTTTATGTCAGGTAATAGTGATGGTCGATGGCCAACGGTCAAGTTGGATAAACTAAGGGAGTGTTTTCAAAAATCAACGGGGATCATCGACAGTTAATGGACCAACTACTGGTTCAGTCGTTTTAGCGATGTGTTGCAGGTGGTTTCCAAGAGAAATAACTGACAACCGATGGTCAGGCATCTGTCGAATTCGTGAGGAGTTTCATTGGCCAATCAAAATTGTCGATGACCAACGCCCGATGGTCGGGTTAGTTGGTTTAGGATTTTGTTATGGATAAATTATCAAGGGTATGAGTTAACGATCAACGATCATGTCGGTATTTTTTGGAAAGTGTTTTTCACACCCAAAGGAATTAATTGATTATTGATTGTCCATAGAGTCAGATCAATTGTCCAGATTTCTTCGATATGTCAATCGACAACAGAGATTGATCCACGGGGGTTTGAAAAAKMTTATCGGATCAAAGAATCATATTTSACCTGATTTGAGATCAACAATTCATATTTAAAGGGGTTGTTATAACTCTAAAATAGTCAGGTTCATATAAAATTATTTGAATTTTTCATATTTTTGAAGGTCATTAAGTTGCAGGGAATTTTTGAGGGCCTAAACAAYATTTTTAGCCGATCAAAATGCATGAGTAAATAATGTACCTTGGTATGGATAGCTATCCCATGAGTTATTTCGGGTGCAAAACATAGCTCATATGAGAAAGTTACAACCAAAGGAATAAGGGTAAAATTTTGGCACCAAATTACTTCTAAAGGGCATAAATCTTTTCTAAGAAGTCCATTTGGGGCTCAGGACTAGTCTATGGAAATATTTTTAACCATAGAAGACAACCATAGAGCCATATTTGGAATCTCGGTGTGTAAAAATGTGCAAGAAGAAAAATAAGACACCTATAACATACAAGGATAAATTTGGTAAAACATTCAAAACTTCTCTGGACCATAACTTTCAGCTCGAAGCAAATAGTTGTTAGAAAGGTACTGGGGAGTAGAAGACAATTTTAAACACATAATTTTTAATTAGGAACACAGATTTCTCAGAAAGTAATAAAGAGATTTCTATAGAAGTAAATAAATGGAAAATTGAAGTATGTAAATGTTGTAACTTTTTCGCTCAAAACTCATATTAAGGCATGAGTACATTCATTAGAAAGTTTTTTCAAATAGGAATGCATCGAAGGAATCAAAATTTTATTTGGTGCATTGTTTCCTTCATAAATTGGGATAAATAATATCATGTATTCTAACTGACGAAATGTTTTATGCTATGCATGTTCTAACAATAATTATTGCATGCAAATTTCTTGTAGAATTAGAGGTACATGAAAGAATCTTTGGTTCTTATATGAGTACTAGATTTATGGAATATTCTCAAGGATCTTATATCCATGAGGAAGATATCATAGGTCTTCATGTTATCATAAGAAATTTTGAGACAAATTAAAGTGAAATAAGAGGTAGGCAAGAGCCTATAACTATGAAAATCCTACATGGATAAGTGTAGAGATATAGAGCCGATAATGAAAGGATTATGAAAGATAAGGAAGAGATACTGCAAAGTTTGAATATTTTGCATAATAAATTCAACAAAGACTCTATCACCAAGAAAATATCTAGTGCTAGACAAGTGACAACATATAGATCCCATAGAAAAAGGGATGATCATGGAAATGATAGGCAGTCAAGAAGAATGAGTAGGTGCCATCATTATCCAAGGAAATCCACCAGGAAAAATAATGCAAGTTCGGGGTCAGGGATTAGCCCAAGTGTGCCTCCTATTAGGAGGTGTAAGAATAAGGCATGGGGTAGACATCTTGCAAGGTGAACTCATGAAAATCAAACCACAAAATTTCAATGGTGAGAAAATGAAAGGAGAAGAGGTCAAGGCCTGGTTGTTGGAAATGAAGAAATATTTCCAGCTACACGATTACCTCTCAAGGGTAGAAGCTAGAATTGTAACCTAATACTTGCAAGGAAAAACATCCATGTGGTGGGATCATATTAAGAAAGACAAGCACCTTGATTAGAAGAGGGTCTCATGGAGGAATTTCAAAGGATATTTCCAAGAGAAATATTTGTCCAAGCATACATTTGTTTTTATATTTTTTATTGTACTAGTGGAATCAACAACTTGGGTGGTTCTCGTACTCATGTGACACAGGGTTGATTCCTGTCTATTACAACTATAACCTCCAAGTGCATCCACACATCCTGCAAGCATGGGACACATATAAATCAGTGTGAGAATCGAACTTGAGACCTCCTTTACATATTTCCTTCCAATTACACGACACTTTCTAGTCGTTCTACACCCCTGTGGGCTTTGTCCAAGCATTATCATGAAAGGAATATGAAACATTTATTTAAACTCAAGTTGGGAAGCATGACAATGGATGAATATGCAAAGCGGTTCTTTGAATTGTTGAAGTATGTTGAGTTCATTAAGGATGAAAAATTCAAAATCCAAAATATTTTAAGTGGATTACCCTCCTTCTATAGTGACAAGATTCAATATGATAACTCCAATAATTTGGAGGAAGCCATAAGGAGAGAAAAACATATTTATGAGTAGACTAGAGGAAGGCTAGTTTTCCAAAAATCTTGGAATGGCAAGATGAAAGGGAAAAATAATCAAAGGAAGAAAGGTTTTAAGCCACCCTTTTTCAAGAACAACAACCAAGAAAATTAGCAAAGTTAGTCAACCCAAACCAGCCTACATAATGTTTGGGATGTGAGGTAAATCACCTATATAGGGAATTCCCTCACAAAGGAAAAATAATGAGGATTGACCATAACATTCAGAAGGATGAAACAATAGAAGACATGGGAGGAAAGATGCCAAGGATTTATGTAGACTTGGATAAAAAGTAAGTTGAATATCAATCCCATGTGATTGAAGTGGAAGGTAGRATTGATAAATATCTCATAGMAATTTTAATTGATTATGGAGCTAGCCATAGTTACATAAATTCTTACATTGTTGAAATATTTATCTTGTAAAGGAGTAAGCATAAGAAATGTTGGTTAGTTCAGTTAGCTACATGGGCTAAGAAGAAAATMAATGAGTTGGTTAAAGATTGTGAAATAGACATGAATGGAMTTACACAAAGGTATATTTGAATATTATACCTTTGGGTTCATATGATTGTGTAATTGGTATGGATTGGCTGTAAAAACACCATGATGTCCTAGACTTTTACAATAAGACAATATTTTTTCTTGATGAAGAAGGGAAGCAAGGAAAGGTTCAAGGAATTCCAAGAGATATAGTTATTTGAGAGATTTCATCCATGCATTTGAAAAAGAGTTTCAGGAAGGGATGTTAGATTTTTACATCCCATAAGGAAGATAAAACCAAAGATCAAGTGGAAAGTATTGAAGACCATCCGATATTGAGAGATTTTGAAGATGTTTTTGGAGAAATTACAAGATTTCCACCAAAGAGAGACATTAAATTATCTATTGATTTGGTGCTAAGAGCTACTGTAGTTTCCAAGACACCTTACATAATGGGCACACTAAAATTGAAAGAGTTGTAGATGCAACTTGAAGAAGGGGTATATATGCCCAAGTGTGTCACCTTGGGGAGACCCAACTCTTCTTTTTTGAAGAAAGATGGAACCTTAAGATTTTGTATTGATTTCAAACAACTAAATAAGGTCACCACAAAGAATAAATATCCTTTTCCAATAATTGATGATTTGTTTGATCAATTGAAAGGTGAAAGAATATTTTTGAATATTGATTTGAGTTCAGGTTATCATCAAGTGAGGATAAAGGAAGAATATATTAGAAAGACAACATTCAGGACAATATATGGGAATTATGAATTCATGGTAGTACCATTTGGACTATCAAATTCCCCAGTTTTTTTCATGTGCTTGATGATTGGAGTATTCAGGGAGTACCTGGACAAGTTTGTAATTGTGTTCCTAGATGATATAATCATCTACTCTAAGTTATAAGATGAACATGAACAACATTTAAAAGTGATTTTGGAAGTTTTAGGAGAGCATAAATTGTATGCTAAGCTAAGTAAGTGCATCATTTATCAAAAGAAGATTCATTACTTGGGGCATATAATTTCAGCATAAGGGGTAGCAATGGATCCTGAAAAGATAGATGCCATTAGAGGATTTCCAATGCCAAGAAATGTGACAGAGGTTATATCATTCATGGGTATTTATAGTTATTACTGAAGATTCATAAAATGATTTTCAAATATTTCAAGTCCAATCACTTCTTTGCAAAAGAAGAGAGTGAAGTTTCAATCGACTTCCAAGTGTGAAGAGAGATTTCAACAGTTGAAAGACATATTGATAAATTCATCAATATTGAAGATTGCAAATCCGGATGAGGATTTTGTTGTGTGCACCGATGCATGCAAGGAAGGGCTCGGTGGATTCCTCAGTCAAAAGGATCATGTGGTATGCTATGAGTCCATAAAACTAAAATATCATGAGAGGAATTATGCAACACATGTTCTAGAGTTAGCAACAATTGTATATGCATTAAAAATGTGGAGGCATTACCTCATGGAAAATAAATTTGAGTGAAGGACATACCAATATGGTCTAAATAATTTGTTTGGACAACCAACATTAAATGCCAGACACGCTAAATGGTTGGAATTTCTTAGTGAGTATGACTTTGAAATTAAGCATATCAAAGGCAAGGAAAATCAAGTGGTTGATGCACTCAGTAGGAGAGATCATGAAGTGAACATTGCAACCATTATCATGTACAAGATTGATATGAAAGATAAAATTATTGGAACAATAAATTTAGATTGAATATTTCTTTGAAAATAAAAGAAACATTACAACAGGGTAATTTTTCAGTAGAAAGTTAATTATTATGAGCTGAAAGAAAATTGAATTCTCATGTACAAAGGAAAATTATATGTGTTGAATTCTAATGAGATAAAAAATGCAGTGATGAAGGAAATGTACAATTTGTATGTTGGGAATGCATGATATCATAAGACAATTTCAATGGTAAGAAGCCAATATTTTTGGTTGGGAATGAAGAAAGAAGTTGCTAATTACATAGCCAAATGTCTAGAGTGACCGAAAGTGAAGACTGAGCACAAGCATCCAACTATGTTATTATAGTCATTTATCATGCCAAATTGGAAGTGGGAAGTTGTCACAGTTGATTTTATTACAAATATTCCCAGAACAATGAAGAAACATGATTTCGTCATGGTGGTGGTGGATAAATTAACTAAGAAAACACATTTTATTCTAGTGAAGACTACACACAAGAAAACAAATATTATAGAGATATATATGAAGGAAGTTGTTAGGATACTTGGAGTACCTAAGGAAATATTTTTATACAAAGATTCCAAATTCACTTGCAATATTGGGTGGGGTTAGCTCAAAGTATTTGGGACAAATCTAAATATTATTACAATGTATCACCCAGAGTCGGATGGGAAAACAAAGAGGACTAACATAATAATTTAGGACATGCTCGGAATGTATGTGATAGATCAACCATCAAAGTGGGAGGATTATATCCACTTAGTGGAATTTTTTTACAATAATGGGTATCACGTGTCATTAAAAATGAGTCCATTTGAAACATTGTATGGTAGAAAATATAACACTCAATGAGTTGGGAGAATCCAAAAAACAAATAAGTTGTTGGGCCAAATTTGTTGAAGGAAATGGAAGAGAAGATGAAAAAGAATAAGTAGAGTTTAAACTTTGCTTAGGATATGTAGAAAATTTATGCATACAAGAATAAAGTTTTTAAATATTTTAAAGTGGGATAACATGTGTTTTTGAAAGTGAAGGAGAAAAGAAGTTTGCTAAGATTAGAAAGTTACCCAAAGTGGGAAACAAGATATTGTGAACCATTCAAAATATTAGAAAAGATAGGGAAAATTGCATACATGTTAGCATTTCCTACATCCATGAGAGTGTATAATGTATTTAATGTGTCATTATTAAAGAAATGTGTGCCTGACCCTAACCACATAATTAATTGGAATGTGATCTAGGTGGAGCACGAACGAGATTTCTTGGTGGAACCATTACACATCCTAGATCAGAATGTTAAAGTGCTCAGGAATAAATCCATAGGTTTGGTAAAGGTTCAATGGAATTTCTACGGTCCTGAAGATCATACATGAGAGCATGAATAAAACATGCAGGAAGAATACCCACAAATTTTTGACAATTTTGAAGAAAACATAATGCAAGACTCCATTTTGAGAAACTAGAGTTTCATAACCATATCTTAGAATGTTATCCAACCATGTTGGGGCCCATGATTAAAGAATGATACTTTCCTTGGGTTAGATATGATAAATTAATTGTGCATTCCTTGAGTCTACAAGTTGAGAGGAACATAAGATTTTTGTTGGAATTGTTGTTGGAGTTGTGAAATTGTAGAATTTTATTTTCTAAGTATTGCGATGTAAATTTTTATATATACATGTATATTGACATAATGTGCACTAAGGACGACACAAAATTTTATGGGAGGGGGAATGTGCCATAACCACTATAATCCACTATTTAATTAATTCTTATGTAGCTATAATGTGTGGCTATGGCGAAAGCGATGTAATATATGAATTGCATTTCTATGTTTTAATAATAAAATGTGATGTCAGTTGCTAAGGGGAAATGGATAGAGATGGGGGATGATGTAATCCAAAAGAGAGGGAAGTTTCTAAGAGAATGGCCAAAGAGGGGTCCAAGGGGGAGTTACCCATGTCAATTAATTCCACCCACATTCCTAAATTTTATTATGACTATGTATTAAACTCTAGTTTTTGATTGACTATTCCCAAAGCCAATCATTGAATGCATTTAAGAGGGTGGGTGTGAGAAGTCACATCCCATAGTTATTGAGAGCATGGGGGATGAGTACAATCATCTTGGGGATGTGTGTGAGTAAGGAACAGAAAGCCAAAGGGAGGAAATTCATATGGGTTGGGACAACAGTTTTAGACAGTCAATGTTTTTGCATGAACAAAAAATAGAGAGAAAGAAAGAGAGCTTGGAGCTGGAGCATCCATGGAGGGTGAATTATAGATCATGCTGGAGAATTTTTGGAGTGTTTTGGAGATGAATATTGAATGTACAAGTTGTTAGTCCTGAGGAGTGAACTCCAGTGTGAGTTTCACTATAAGAACAAGTGTTTGTTGCTATTTGATGGTATTTTTTCCTAGTAGCAAGTTCCCTTTAGTTCCCAACTGAGAGATTCTTGGTTATATGTGCCAAAGAGACCTTAATAAATGAACGGGACACCCAAAGGATTGAGATCGGTGAAGGGGTACATTCCTTGGGTTGAGAAGGTTGATAGAAAGAGAGCTGGTGAAAAATTGGGATAGTTGTAGGAGAATACAAGTGGGTTGTAATTTTTATGAGTTGTGAGTGGATAGTGAGAGACTACCCTATTTTATGGATTACTAGCCTCATCTCAGGGGTGATTTGTTGTTGATATTTAGAAAAAAAATTCTATCGTTTGGTGGAATTTCCATCCCAAGCATCTAGTTGCACATCTATTACTGAAAGATAAGTGTTTTATATGTTTATGTGTTGTATTTATGAACTAAATTGGTGTGCATGAACTCTGTGTATAAGAAATATTATATGTTGATGCATTGGGTTATTCAGTTTCATTTCATGTTGCTTTAAAATTCTATAGATGCATTTAATTAGTTATCACGGATAGTAGATAAATTTGGTTTTTAATTCATAGCTAGAAGCTATAGGAAATTTAATTAGTTAGCAAATTTTTTTAGTTGTGTGAGTATTCCACACCGTAATGTTTCTCGGTTGGGTCAGGGGATTTTATAAGAAGATACCACCACCCTTATCTCACCTACTCCTCCTAAAATTCCATATCCACTACGGTTACCTCTAGTTGATATTGAGGCTGGTTTGAGTAGTTCACCTATATTCTTTATTCGATTTGTATCTCGATCAACCACCTCCCTTTATTCAAATATTCTTTTAATTCTTTTGGTTGACTCTTGTTGAATATATAATATTTGAATAAGATCATTAGGGTGGACATCATTTGATATTTTTTTTACTTTACTTGGGTTGATACACTAGGTGGGATAAGTCCCAAGATGTCATTCTATGTGGAGCACTTCCTATAGTTGAGAGACTTATTGTATGACCCTCATACACACTTTGGCACTAGATGCATGCTTTGTGGATCCCACTTGGGAAATTTAAGGTTGTCTCTCATCATCTTCAAGTCGAAACTAACCACCATATCCCTTAAGGGGATATGATCTGGTAGATCTACCATTTTCATGAGATTGAAACTAAGGAGCACTTCATTTTTAGGTACCCTATCTACCATGAGATTAAAAGAAAGTATTACTACCTTTTTAGTGAGTCCTGAAACTCTTTAGACATATTTTTCCATTATCTAAACTAGACATGGTTGGCATTGTTAATAAGAGATGCCCTTTGTTTTAGATCTCACTCTTTCTACCCACTGTAGATCATCTCAAATACCATATAGATTATTATATATTTGTTTTTGTTTTTTTTGTTTGATAGAAGTACCAAGAGGTAGACGAACAATAACACTACAACAATCATCAAACTAGTGAGACCGTGAGAGGGCCTCATTGTTGAACCAATGAGGCCCTTATGAACATGTAACCTCAAATCCTAGGATATATCACACCACACTACCCATCAAGACACCTCTTTCAGGGCTTCATCCCAAGGTATTTCATCTTGATAGCACAACATACCTTACACCTTTCTTCGCACTCTCCTAGATCCTTCGACCAATAATATTTTAGGAGTCTCTTCCCTTTATCTTTATATGATAAGAGAGATATAATTAGTGGATTTTAACCACACTATAGGTGAGAGGTCCATCCCCTGGAGATTAAATTTCTTTGTTATATAATCTCCACAGTACTTTCACATAGTTGCATTTGGTCTATTTTCCTAATCTATGTTTTTAGGTTCTAGACTTTGCATTTCATCTACATAGGATATATTTGATTTTGTGATATTTTCTCTAGGAGAAACTTTCACACTTTGTATTCTCTTACTAATCTAATTAGTAGTCTAAGTGACCTATTTCTGGTCATTTTTTACACATTAATAAAAGGATCTTACTTTTCTTATCTCTCCACATAGGTTTTGTTGTATTGGTCCATTTGATAGGGATGCACTTTGGACCCATACTTGTATTTGTTGACCTCTAATGATTTGGGATAACTCTTAGAGGTTGATCAAATATAGGGGTGTGTTCATGGTATTTGTCTTTCTAATATATCATATATAATTAATAATGGCCTCTAGATGACTTATTGTTCAATTTGTGGTAGAAAGGAGTCAATCCACAATGCTAGGGACTACTTGGACCTTTTTTGTGAAAATTCAAGTTTGGTGGTTAGTGATCATAAATCCAACTTTTGAATTTTTGGATTGGAGAATGCACTCACTTGCATTCCTTTTTGGGTGATCCTTTTTCCTATGGCTATGTGGGGTTGGTGTCTTAAGTGGGCACATAACAATGTTCACTTTTAGTAGTATAAGAATATTTTGTTTTCATGAAAGTTGAGAGTTGTTGGGCATGTCCTCCAAGATTTTCACATTCTCTATTCCTGATGTTGTCTTCCTAACCATGCTTAGTTTCAATTCTTGGAGAAAATATTGATGTTGTATCTTTGGTCTAGATATGGAAGGGAATAAGGCCATCTAATGGTTATGTGGGATGTTTGTATCATTTTGAAATGTTGTGAGGGTTAGGGTCAATTGATGTATCTACCTAGGGGAATGCCATTGTTGTTATATGAGTGGTGCATTGTTTGGAGGGTACCTATCATTGGAATTGTTTTTTGAGGAATAGATTGGAAACAACTCAGCATGTGGGTGAGGTTCAAGGGGTCGTTACTTTGTGTGATAATATCTCTTCCACACTCCATTTTTCAGTTTTCCATATAATTTATCTTCAGGAGTATTTGGGTTGCTGGGAAGGTTGTTGTAATTTCATTCATATATAATCTAGTTGGTAATAGAGTGGGTTTGGATTTGGTGAGGTAACCCATTTGGAGTTGGAGTTTGTAGAATACTTGTATAATAGAGTTATTGTGTTCCCACAACCAACATTTAAGAAATAATGATGTCTTCTTTTGGTAGGATCTTTGGGACCTTGTATATTGTAATTGGAAGGACATGTTTGCTTTGTCTTGATTGCATCCCCTTCTTCCATTCAATCAATGCACTATCCTTGATCTTGTTAGGATCATGTTGCAAGTGGAATGAATATATGTTCAAATTGAATATTTCAATTTTCGATTAATTTTAGAGGGATTCAAAATGAATCTTTGGTTGCATCCTTCAACAATATCACTCTTGAAATATATTATTTTTTTTTATATCAACACCATGATATATCCCCTATTATAAACACTCATTGGGTGGCCTAATATGTAGAGTATAGGCAGACTCATTGGTTATATTACAAGCTATATGTGTTTGCATGAATTGCTATTTATTAAGGGTTCCACTCCAAGGCTCAGTTGGAAAAAAGTGGCATCTCTAATGATCCCTTCCCTATCTACAACCAATCTGAAATAATGAAGCACATATTTTGGAATTGTCAGTTTGTTAGAAGTTTATATAATTATGTTCAAATACAATATTTTGTCCTTTCCTTTAGGGGAAGGTGCATTGGTGTGAAAATACTCTTGGTTACTTTGACTATTTGTTTATTTCTTCTTCCATGGATATTTGGCACTATATTCATATTCCTGCTCTATTTTCCCTCTAGAAGTTCTTCTAGAGGGAATATGATATTCCTGCATATGCATATTCTGGTTTTATTTTAATTTTAGTAGTGATAAGGAATATGATATAAACTTCATTGTATAAACCCTTCCACTTTTATTATTTTGTGATGTAAATACTTTAATGTGAATATATGACGTATATTTCAAAAAACATAATTATGAAATTCAAACATTGAGTATTGAATTCAAATTTCAATATATTTCAAAAAAAAAAAATGCATATGTGTTGGACTTATGGGTTGACCCAAGTTCTACCTTAGTTCTCTAACAAAACCATTTTCACCATCAACTCTTCTGGTAAACTAGAAGGCTGCAGTGCATAGAGAGGGAACAACACAGTCTCACTCAAGATGGTTTATGGGTGATTGTAGGACACAAACATTTACAGTCATGGAAGGGGTTGGGATTGCTTCTTTTACTTTTGTCCTACTTTGACATGCATGCTTATTATAATTTTCATTAGATCCATTAATTCATTCATTTATAATATTCATTCTACATATTAATTATATTGCATGTTGTAATTAAAATTATTCATTGATCTAATCATTCAACCATAACTTCAGAAATCATAAAAGCATACACATTGCAACACAGGGTTTTACCATGGTTCACCCGCCATGGGGCTACATCAACAAATATATTTATTTATTTATTCTTCTTCATCAATATAGTGTTGTGTTATTTACATCATAGAATAGTAGAGAATAGTGAGGAAAACTAGGGTTGCACCAAGCTCCACATATTGTGATCCGACCCTCAGTTACATCAACTCCATCTAAGCTCTGTAGCTCTCTTCAAAATACATACTCAAAACATGAAAGGACTCCAAAGGATGCTAAAGATTTCACACAAAATCCTAGATGCCTCAATATAACTTAAAATTATTCTATTTATGCTACAAAATTGGGTTAAAACCCTTAAAATACATCCCAAAACCCTAACCCTATCATGGCTAGGTTTATCCACATATGTGTCATATTTCCACAAATCCTATCGTGGGCACTACTTTTCCTCAAAATATAGCATGCTCTCCTTCTTGGTTCAATCTGCCTCATTTGTTGCGTTGTTTTGACTCTTCTCCACCATAGGCCTGCACCAACAGGCCCCCAACACTAACATGTGGCTCGTCCAAAGACACTTAGACTTAGTTCACCTTCTGCAACGCTACCTCCAATGCATGAAATATATTTTCCAAGTCTGTTTCTTTCTCCTTGGCCTGTGCGCTCTTTCCTACTACTATCCCCAGATTCTGCATTGTCATGTGCTCTTTTAGAACTTCTCTGCTTTCTGCAAGAGCATGTTCCAGTATTCCTTTATTTGTTTGGATTTATTCTATCATTCTTTCATCCTCTTGCTGAAATGGCTCCAACTGAGCCTTCCTAGATTTTTTTTCTTTCTGTGTGGTCTTTACCTCTGCGTGTAAGTTTTTCATCTTCTGCATGACCCTTAGTCTCATGGATATGGACATTATCTTTTTCCTCTTATTTAATTCTTGAACTGCAAAATTCAATTGTTCTTCTCTATGCTCTAGTTGTTGGATCCTCTCATCTTTTTATAGGCTAGTCCAAATATGTGCAGACCTATCATATAATTCCACAACTTCTTTTACCTCCTGCGCTATGCTATCTACATGCGCAGTAGCCTCCTTATCTCTTTTTTCCCTCACTTCTAGAGGTGTGCTTGGATTTAGTTTCTCTATTAAGTCTTTTATCTCTTGTTTATATTTCTCCATTATCTGTGCAATCTTTTGTAACTTCTCTTCCGCTGTGACCTCCAGTGCCTACGTGCAATCCGGTATATTGTTGTATACTTCTGCAAGTTTCTTATCTAAGTTTTCTTCACAGTATTTCTCATCCTCCTTCTACAGTTTGATCTGATCACAAGTTACCTACAAGATATCCTTAACCTCTTGGTCAAGTGCTAGGTTGGTGGCATCTTCTCTAGCTCTATACCTCCTACATCACCCTTGCTTGTAACCCATATAATTCCATCATGGGTATGTTTTACAAAACCAACTCCATTTGTTTGATCTGTTTCACTGGTTTCTTCTTTGTGTTCTCATCTATTGCCAACATTTCATGAGTGACCTTGAACCTATCACTTCGCTTCACTATTGTCTACACTGTCTCTACTAGTTCTTTCTGTGTCGATGCCTCCTATACTTTTTCTTTCTGTTGTGTTGTAGGATTATGAATTGTACTTAGTTTCATCCTCTGTAAAATTTCATGAAATTGTGCTAGTTTATCCATAACATCCTCTCTATGTGATTTTGTTGCAAGTACTTCATTTTCCTCTCTGTCTTGGACTTTATCTACAACGAATTTTTCATCGTATTTTGTAATAGTAAGTATTGGAGGGTTCTTGTGGTACTTCATCTTCTTCCTTATTTCTTCCTCCCGTGTTCCCATCCTCTTCTCTGCTATATTTGAGGTATACGCCTCAGTTTTCTTCGTTTCTGCATTATCACCTTGTACCTCCTTTTGATCTCCCTTTACCTACTCTCCATCCCCTTTGTTGATTAAGGTTGGTTGTCATTGATGTCAACACTTGAAGAAAGCTCCATATCACAAGGTTTGGGTAATGGACCAAAGATTGTTTGATGTAAAGATGACTCATTAGTGTCTTGTCATGGTTTATAAGAAGTAAAAATGGATGAACTCCAAAGTGGTCCCCTTATGGTGAAAGCCCTCATAGGAAGACGCTTTGTAGAGTGAGAGAACCCATGCTTATTTGAGGAATAATGAGATGAAGGAAAGTGAATTTGTCAATGAAACTATCCTAGATGGCTAGTGCTTGTCATCATTTCTGGTGGTATCTTGAACGTCACATAACTCCTCACGGTTAGAGAGTTATGACCATATGAAGTTGGAGAACCCCTCATAATTCTTATAGAAGCCCCCAAGGGTCAAAGTGCTTTGCAAAAGAAATTGTTTTAAATTAAGAAGCCCTAAAATAAGAAACGTATAAGGCTACATGAAGATATAAATAAGAGGGAAATCTCATTGATTATGCATACACTTGTACATATTGTATATTTATTTTCTTGTGTAAAGCTTCTTGTAAATACTCATGGATGCATCTAAAGTGGTGAACGTCTGAGGTAGCACGAAGGGTTGATGGAAAAATTCTCGGAGTTAAACCAAAACCCTATTTTCTGAGGTGTACATGGGCTATCTGTGTACAAGTTGTGTACATGCTGAGTTATACATGGGTTGTTTGTGTACAAGCTGCATACATGTTGAGTTATACGCGGGCTATCTGTGTACAAGGTGCATACATGTTGGTAAATCCATGGAAGCTTGAAGAGATGAAGATGCAAAGGTTCTAGATTCTGAGATCAAGCTCCTAGGAAGGTCTAAAGTGATCAGATACATCAAATCCATCCATTGGTTCAAAAGGCATGTCTTATTTCTATGAATAGTTGGATTTTGATGTATGCATGAGGAATGTCAATGGAGATTTGAGGATTCTCCCTAGAGAGACTAATGGATTCATGGGATCTTCTGCATAAGTAAGATCTACAGAAATACAATGTTGTTATATTCATCATTGATACTTCTTGTGAGGCACATCTTGTATTTATTGGCATATGGCTAAGGTTTTTTATGGTACATGGTTGAGAGATTGTATTTGTGTAGTAGCTGATGTATTGAGAGACTAAATATCAGAAAGGGGTTGATGACTAAGATCATGTAAGGGATATTATACATGTTCATAATTACACATACCTATATGAAACATGACTAGAGAAAGGCATAATTGTCTTGAGTAAAGGTTATATATGAGGATGCATGCACAGGGTATAGTTATAGTCTGGAACAGTGACAGGTTACAGATCTATGTGAATGAATTTACAGAAGGTCATAAGTTTTCAGGAAAAGGAAACCCTAGTTTTCAGAAGGCATATACAGGTTGCATAACAGTTTGGTAGCGTACATATGTGGGATGCATAACAGATAGGGCGCGTACATACGCGGGCTGCCACACTACAGGTCACGTCTCTATTGTAATTTTTGTAGATACATGTTTAGTTCAGGTACATATTGATTATAGGGAAGTTATACAGATTGGATACAAGGCAGTTGTACAGATTGGATACAAGGCAGTTGTACAGATTGGATACAGGTCAGTGTTATAGTTTGTTACAGTTGTACAACAATATATCTCATAGTGACAGATTGACAGTGGTTCCATCATTCTACTTATACTTCAAGGTGGTTGGATGGGGCAAGGACAGGTGGTTGTAGCCACCTTCTGGTTGTAGCCAGAGAACACAAGGGGTTGTAGCCTCCTTCTGGTTGTAGCCAGAGAATTGGGGAGTTGGAGCTTCCCTCAAGTTTTAGCCTGGGAAACTAGGGGGTTGGAGCCTCCTTTCAGTTTCAGCTGGAAAACAAAGGAAGTTGGTGCTTCCAATGAATGTAATTCTTCAATACATATAAGAAAAACCATTTCGTGGTTTTCTCCCGATTTGGGTTTCCATGTAAAACACTGGTGTACTGTGTATGTGTGTGATTGTTCATTTCCTATTGCTCATTATTGGATAATAATTCTACATTGATATATCACTTAGATTATTTGGAGAAAAAGGATTATAATTACACTATTATTGATTCACCCCCCCTCTTAGTAATCCAACAATTGGTATGAGAGCAGGTTCCTTCAGAAATCAGTTTAACCACTGAAAGGTAGATCATGGAAAGTACCAACTTGTATAAAAATGGAATACCACAGTTCGATGGACAGAAGTATGCTTTTTGGAGCATAAGGATGAAGACATATATACAANGATTATTTGGAGAAAAAGGATTATAATTACACTATTATTGATTCACCCCCCCTCTTAGTAATCCAACAATTGGTATGAGAGCAGGTTCCTTCAGAAATCAGTTTAACCACTGAAAGGTAGATCATGGAAAGTACCAACTTGTATAAAAATGGAATACCACAGTTCGATGGACATAAGTATGCTTTTTGGAGCATAAGGATGAAGACATATATACAAGCACATGGATTTCAAGTTTGGAAATCAATTGTATATGGAAACACAACACAAACAGTTCCACCAACAAATGACAAAGCAATGAAATTCAGTGAGAATAATTCCAAAGCTACAAATGCACTTTTGAATGGTCTCAGTGATATGGTATTCACCAAAGTTGCACATTGTAAATATGCTAAAGATATTTGGGACAAGCTTCAAAATGTTTATGAAGGAGATACAAAAGTCAATGTAGCAAAGCTTCAAACTTACAGAGGTTATTTAAAACAACTAAAAATGAAGGAAGATGAGAATATTGCAGCCTACTTCTTACAAGTTGATGAAACAGTGAATGCAATCATAGGATTGGGAGAAGAAATCGAATAATCTGTAATTGTTAAAAAGGTACTAATATATATTTCTATGAGATTCAACCCTAATATATCCGCACTAGAAGAAATATCGGATCTAAACACAATAATCATGGACGAACTGCATGGAATCTTCACAACATATGAAATGAGAACTGAATAGGAAAATCCAGATGTCAAAGAAGCAACCTTCAAAGCATCCAAAAGATCAAAGAAAAAGAAGAAGGAACAAGAAGAATATAGCAACAACAACGATGTCTTGAAAGATGATGAAGAAGTGGCCAACTTCGTCAAAAGACCGAACAAAGGAACCAATGGTAGTTATAGAGGTAAGTTTCCTTTAATTTGTTTTAATTGTGATGGTATTTGTCATTTTGCTAACAAATGTCCTCATAAGAAAAGAGAAATGATGAAGGTTACTCAAAGGATAACACACATATAAAGACAAAAGAACTGCCAATAAAGATTTCAAGAAAACCTTATGCATCAAAGAAGACACATCATCATCAGATGAAGATCAAATCAGTGACAGTGAGACAGGAAGAGTTATATTCATGGCAGTAAAAGATTCTAACAAAGAAGGCTCTGAAGAAGAATATGAAGAAGCCGAAGAAGGATATGAAGAAGTCAAATTCAAAATTGAAGAGGCAGAAGTTGACTATCGTGAAGAATTAATGCGTGCCATAGAAGTTATCAGAAGAGAAAAGAAGAAAAACAAGAAACTACAAGCATAACTAGACAAGAAAAAGGACAATCGAGAACTAGAACAAATGATCACAAAATTCAAGGTTCAAATAGAAGAAGATAAAAGAATTGAAGAAGCATTCAAAGAACAACTAGAAGAAAAAGACAAGATCATTGGAAACTTGGAAGCATAGATTGTCACACTAAGAAAGGATATTCAAAATAAAAATATGTAGAATAGCTCAAAAGTTCAGGATGACATTATCAGTAGTAAAAAATCTCATCTTGACAAATTCTGGACTTGGATACAATAAGACAGAAAAGGGATCAAGCTCCAAAATAACAGAGCAAGAAAAAATCCAAAAATATATGTAGAAACAATCAAAGGGGATAGGAAGATATACAAGGAAGATTACAAGGACACTCCTCCACCAAGAAGATTTAGATTTCAGAATCAACAACAGGAAGATAAGCCTCAAGAATAAGAAGGATTCATAAGAGCACCTCCTTTCAGAATATCTTCAACTCCAGGTATCAAACTATATTTTTTGGTTTATGTTATGCATGTAATAATTTTGGACATAAAGTTGTGAATTGCAAATATAACAACAAGAATAATAACAACTTTGAGAGTCATACACAAAGGAGTTAAACACAAAGAAAAAGTTACAACAGGTTTGAATATTTGAGCACTGAAGTGGAATGTTACAAATGTAACAATTTTGGACACGTGGCCAAAGATTGCAGAATGACAGTCCCTCCTAAAGAACCTCAACAGAATAACAAAAGTCACAGACAAGAAACTCAGAAAACGACATGGATAAGAAAGCAAGATCAATATAGAAATGAAGAATGCACAGTCACTCTAAAAGATAAGAAAAAGAAACACGGCTTGTATGTTACAGTGGGTGTTCAAAACACATGACAGGTGATAGAGACAAATTTATTACATTGTGAAAGGAAAGAAATGGATCAGTCACCTTCGGAAATGATAATTCAAGAAAAATCATTGGAGAAGGCATCGTCCGAATTAGGAACAAAAATGAAAAGGCACAAAATGTTCTCTTGGTAGAAGATATGAAACATAATATTCTAAGTGTGAGTCAAATGTGTGACCAAGGTCATAAACTTACTTTCGATTCACAAAAGTGTGAGATAAGAAGAGAAGGTTCAGGGAAATTGGTCGGTAGAGCTGCTAGAACTTCAAACAACATATATGTGTTAAGTGAAATTGGAAATGAAAAGTGTTGTCTAGGAAAGGAAGATGGAATTTGGCTATGGAACAGAAGAATGGGTCACATGCATTTCGATAACCTTGTTAAAGTCAGCAAAAGAGAGAGAGTCCGAGAAATTCCCCAGATCACGAAACCAACCAAGACTTTATGCAAGAATTGTCAACAAGGAAATCAAACAAAGACCAGGTTCAAATCAAAGGAATATTCAACAACAAGACCACTGGAAATTGTCCATACTGATCTAGTTGGACCAAAGACAACAAAGGGCTTAAAAGGTGAGAGATACTTTATGTTATTAGTTGATGATTATACAAGAATGAATGCAGTTTGATTTCTCAAGAACAAGTCAGAAGCTTTTGAAAACTTTAAGATCTACAAGGAAATGGTTGAAAATGAGATGGATTCAAGAATAAAATGATTGAGATCTGATAATGGAGGAGAGTTCACTTCAAATCAATTTATGGAGTACTGCAATAGTCATGGAATAAAAAGGCAATTCTACATTTCTAGGACACCTCAACAGAATGGAGTTGTTGAAAGAAAGAACATGACAGTAAAGGAAATGGCTCGAACAATGCTAATGGCTTCGAAATTGACAGATATATTTTGGACACAAGCAGTGCATACAACATTTTACATTCAAAACAAAGTAATGATCAGAAACAATACTAATAAAACTCCCTACGAGTTATGGAAAGGAAGACCAACAAATGTGAATCGCTTCAGAGTTTTTTGAAGCAAATGCTAGATCAAAAGAGAAGATGGCAGAATGGGAAAGTTTGACCCTCGTGTGGACAAATAAGTACTTGTTGGTTACTCAAGTACAAGGAAAGAATACAGGTGTTACAATCTAAGATTGAACAAAGTTGTGGAAAGCATCAATGTAACAATTGATGAAATAGGTAGACTAGAATCAAAGGAAGAAGAAAACAAATCAATGGAACAAATTTTCGAAGAAGAAGCAAAATATGAAGTAGAAGAGGAAGATGAAGAGAATCCGATAGAAATAGAAGAGCAAGTTCAACAACTATCTCCAAAGACACCTAGAAAATGAGTACAAAAGAATCATCCTTTAGATCAGATTATTGGAAACAAAGATGCAGGAGTTGAGACTAGAAGAAAAATCCATTCACCCGAACAAACACACCTAGCACTCTTATCTACAATTGAAGCAAACTTTTTTGAAGAAGCCAGCAAGGATGAATTTTGGAATAAGGCCATGGATAAAGAATTGGATCAAATAGAGAAAAATGACACTTGGGAATTGGTTCCAAGACCAAAGAATAAGAATGTGATCGACACAAAATGGGTTTTCAGGAATAAGTTAAATGAAGATGGACAAGTTACAAGGAACAAATATAGATTGGTATGTAAACGATATGCACAAATTGAAGGAATCGACTTTGAAGAGACATTTGCCCCAGTTGCCAGAATGGAAGCAATCCATTTTATTTTAGCCTATGCATGCTCCAAAAATGTTAAAGCATATCATATGGATGTAAAATCATCTTTTCTGAATGGGGAACTTGAAGAAGAAGTCTACATTGAACAACGAGAAGGATTTTAGTTGTCAGGGAACGATGATCATGTGTGTAAATTAAAGAAGGCCTTATATGGTCTAAAACAGGCTCCTAGAGCATGGTACTCTAGACTGGATAAGTATCTACAACAGGCAGGGTTTAGAAAAGGAAGTGTAGACAAAAAACTCTACATCAAGGTAAGTCAAGGTAATATTTTATTAATTTAAGTTTATGTTGATGATATTATTTTTGGTAGTGATGATGACATGGTAAGCCAGAAATTTGCAAAAGATATGCAAAATGAATTTGAAATGTCGTTACTTGGAGAACTATCCTTCTTTTTGGGACCTCAGATATGTCAAATCAATCAAGGAATCTTTATTTCTCAAACCAAGTATATTAGAGAAATGCTAAAGAGGTTCAGAGTGGAAGATTGCAAACCAGTTATCACTCCAATGAAAACCAGTTGCAAGTTGAGAAAAGATGATGATTTGAAGTCTATAGATCAGAGGAAATATAGGTCAATGATTGGTATCCTACTATATGTGACAACATCTAGACCAGATGTAATGAAAGCAGTTGGACAGGTGGCACGATTTCAAGCAACACCAAAGGAGTCACATGTGTTAGCAGTGAAGAGGATTTTCAAATATCTGAAATGAATAGAAGAGTTTGGATTATGGTATCCAAAAGGAAAGGATCTATCATTTATTGCCTGCAAAGATGCAGATTAGATAGGTTGTATTTATGACCAACGAAGCACCAATGGAGCAACGTTCTACTTGGGTGAGTGTTTATTATCATGGATAAGCAAGAAACAATCATTAGTATATTTATCTGTAGCCGAGGCAGAGTATATTGCAGCAACATCTTGTTGTACACAAGTTCTTTGGATGAAACAAACTCTGACAGATATACAGGTTGAGTACGATGATTCCATTCCAATCTATTGTGATAATACAAGCGCCATCACTATCTCAAAGAACCTAGTGATGCACTCCAAGACGAAGCACATTCCAATAAAGTATCACTTTCTAGAGAGCAGGTTGCAGAAAAGAACATCAGAGCTGATTATGTGGGAACAAAAGAACAAGTGGAAAACATATTCACAAAACCACTTCCATGGGAATCCTTTGAATATCTTTGCATGAGACTTGGAGTTATTTATACTCCAAAATGAATTCTTTTTGAATGCTTATCTTATATGTCTTATATTTACATGAGGAATCATCATAAGAAGAAAATTCAGTTAGGGGGAGAAACCCCAGATGGAAAGATATCTTTGTTGTTGATGACAAAGGGGGAGAGATTTATCAGATGCATAGGATAGAGGCATAGGACATAGGCATGGTTCCAGGGGGAGAAGATTTATCAGATACAGAGGATAGAGGCATGGTTCTAGGGGGAGAAGATTTATCAGATACAGAGAACATATGCATGGTTCCAGGGGGAGCATGGGTGATATGATTTCAATATTGCATCATAGTGTTTCCATCAATGCCAAAGGGGGAGATTTTTTATTAAGGTTGGTTGTCATTGATGTCAACCCTTGAAGAGAGCCCCATAGCACAAGGTTTGGGTAATGGACCCAAGATTGTTTGATGTAAAGATGACTCATTATTGTCTTGTCATGGTTGATAAGAAGTAAAAATGGATGAACTCCAAAGTGGTCCCTTTATGGTGAAAGCCCTCATGGGAATCCGCTTTGCGAAGTGAGAGAACCCATGCTTATTTCAGGAATAATGATATGAAGGACATTGAATTTGTCAGTGAAACTATCCTATGTGGATAGTGCTTGTCGTGTCATTTCTGGTGGTATGTGGAACATCACATAACTCCTCATAGTTAGAGAGTTATGACCATATGAAGTTGGAGAACCTCTCATAAGTATTATAGAAGTCCCCAAGGGTCAAATTGCTTTGCAAAATAAATTATTTTAAATGAAGAAGCCCAAAAATAAGGAAATTTTAAGGCTACATGAAGATATAAATAAGAGGGAAAAATCACTCATTATACATACACTTGTACATATTGTATATCTATTTTCTTGTGTAAAGCTTCTTGTAAATACTTGTGGATACATCTGAAGTGGCGAACGTCTAAGGTAGCACGAAGGGTTGACGACAAAATTATCAGAATTACAACAAATCCCTATTTTATGAGGTGTACGTGGGCTGTCTGTGTACAAGTTGCATACATCCTGAGTTATACACAGGCTGTCTATGTACAATCTGCGTGCATGCTAATTTATACACAGGATGTCTATGTACAAGGTGCGTACATGTTGGTAAATCCGTGGAAACTTCGAGAGATGAAGATGCAGAGGTTCTAGATTCTGAGATCAAGCTCCCAGGAAGGTCTAAAGTGCTCAGATACATCAGATCCATCCATTGGTTCAAAAGGTATGTCTTATTTCTATGAATAGTTGGATTTCGATGTATGCATGTGGAATGGCAATGGAGATTTGAGGATTCTCCCTAGAGAGACTAGTGGATTCATGGGATCTTCTGCATAAGTCAGATCTACAGAAATACAGTGCCAATATATTCATGATTAATACTTCTTGTGAGGAACATCTTGTATTTCTTGGAATATGGCTAACGGTTTTTATCGTACATGGTTGAGAGCTTGTACTTGTGTAATAGTTGATGTATTGAGAGACTAAATATCAGAAAGGGGTTTATTACTAAGATCATGGGAGGGATATTATACTTGTTCATGATTACACATACCTATATGACACATGACTAGAGAAAGACATAATTGTCTTGAGTAAAGGTTATATATGAGGATGCATGCATAGGGTACAGTTACAATCTGGATGCAGTGATAGGTTACAGATCTATGTGAATGAAGTTACAGAAGGTCAGAAGTTTTCAAGAAAAGGAAACCCTAGTTTTCAGAAGGCATATGCAGGTTGCATAATAGTTTGGTAGAGTGCATACATGGGCTGCATAATAGATAGGGCATGTACATACGCGGGATTCATAACATATAGGGCATGTACATACGTCGGCTGCAACACTATAGGTCATGTATCTATTGTATTTTTTGTAGATACATGTTCAGTTCAGGTAAAGATTGATTACAAGGAAGTTGTACAGATTGGATATAGGTCAGTGGTACAGGTTGTTACAGTTGTACAATAGTATATCTCACAGTGATAGATTGACAGTGGTTCCATAATTCTACTTATACTTCAGGGCGGTTGGACGGGGCAAGGACAAGTGGTTTTACCCACCTTCCAGTTTTAGCCAGATAACATAGGGGGTTGTAGCCTCCTTCTGGTTGTAGCCAGAGAATTGGGGAGCTGGATATTCCCTCAGGTTGTAGCCTGAGAAAATAGGGGGTTGGAGCCTCCTTCGAGTTGCATCTGGAAAACAAAGGAAGTTAGTTCTTCCAATGAAGGTAATTCTTCAAGACATATAAGAAAAAACATTCCTTGGTTTTCTCTCGATTTGGGTTTCCACGTTAAACATTGGTGTACTGTGTATGTGTGTGATTGTTCATTTCCTATTGCTCATTATTGGATAATAATTCTAAATTGATATAACACTTGGATTATTTGGAGAAACATGATTATAGTTATGCTATTACTGATTCACTCCCCCCTCTCAGTAATCCAACACCCTTTTACTTATTTCCTTGACATTATGTCTTTATTCCTTTCCTTCTTGGTTGTTGCGCTACTTCTTGAAGTTTGAATGTGCTCTGCATCCTTCCTTGTATTATCTATTGGACTATGTATCTTCTTTGAGGGACCTACTTCTACTTGTTCCTTAGGTTTTGTTCCTTTCTTCTGTGTGACTAGGAAATTCCACTGCGTAGGTCAGTCCTTCACGATCCAGTCTACTTCCTCATGCATTGTGGAGTACCTCATTTATAAACACTTATTCTTTGGATATCTCCTAGCCTAAATCTACATGAGGTGTGTTGAAGCCTTAAAGTTTGTAATACCTTTGTTTTCCTTGACTACCTCAACTGAGATTCTCCACACATTGGTTCTATTTTTTTGAATATCTTCTAGGAACATAAATTCTTTTTATTATCCTTTGTGTGCCATAAAATCATGTACCACGTTGCACGAAATTTCCATTTCCTATCCAAGAATGTTGTGAATTTGGGTTCCTGCCACCCTACCAATGCCACTAATATCAACAACCAAGAGAAATGGAATTTTGTTCCATTATCCTGTGCATCCTTGCAGTCTACCAAAAACTGGTTTAATAAGTAGGGCACCCAACTTAACACTATACCCTTGGTGCACTGCACAATTGTTGCTATAACTCCTGTCAAGGCCTCTTCCTTCCTACACTTTATCAAGAGTTTGCAGGTCATAAGCTTTGTGGAAAACCTCATCGCCTGATCATTGATATCATTTATTACTATTCCCCTATTTCCCTTGTCTATCCCGAACTTCACCTTTACTTCCTTTGCAATCTCCTTGTCCCTTGCTTTGTTATCTAAATAATCTTTTGGTTTTATGTTGTTGGTAGGAAAACATATAATTTTGGCTATGGGATCTACATCTATAGGGACCGGCCTTTCCATCCATAGGATGCCTCCATGTACCCTTGCCAATAATTTCTTAACACAGTTTCCCATGTCCTTACTGTGCCTGAAATGCAGTATTTCTATCAATTTGATGATGCCCTAATTGTATAGGAATGTGATCCACTACATGGGATCCAAAACTAGATTTCCTGAGGGTCCTACCTCCTCCTTATTCTCTAAGTATACTTTCTGCACAATGTCATGAAACTTTGTCGCGTCTGTCACATTGTGCTCTACATACTTTAACTTCCCCACTTTCCCTAGCATGTATTCAACAACAACTATTTCATCTAGAATGTGAGGTAGTGTGATTTCCACTAGTGCTTGTTTTCTTGGTTCTTTCCTTTTCTGTCTTGTAGTTAGCTTTTCCTTTGCAAATTCCTTCTCAACTTCTTCTTCTTCTTTGCGCTTTGTGTTCACCATTCCTAGTGTTTCTACGCTAGGGTTCACTTGGATAACTTCTGCCACTTCTTCTTGTGGGTTTTCTTTCTCAATCCTTTTTAGGCTAATATATTTTGTTTCTATGGTAGGGATATCATCCACATCGACCACTCTGGTCATTTATTTTGTAATGTTTTTATGTCTATGGTTCCTTTGCACGAAGTGGCTTTGTTTTTTAAACTTTGGCGACACCATCTTATTGTTTTCTGGAAAATCGACTATTGGTCTCGACTAAGTCCTTCACAATCTTCTACTTACTAGAACTCTAGTTTCTCTATCACTCGGTTGCTCAAAAATCACAAGTTTCTTGCATTTTCTCGTCTTTTCCCTCTTTATAGACCCTTCAATTAATGTTATCACGTGTTCGTTCTGTTCCATTCGCTTGTTTTTCACTTTTTTGGTTATTTCTATGCCCCATCATGTGGTGTTTAATGTTCCTGTGTGCAGGCTTATGAATTGTGTCACACCAATTTTCTATCTGTTGAACTCTATCATTCCCAATTATCTGTCTATCACTTATTCTTCTAGCTTTTTCTTTTTGGATTTTTCTTCATTTTTCTATTTTTAGCTCCTACTATTTACAATATGTACAAGTCTACTTGTTGTGCTGCAACTACTGAGATTTAGCCGGTCGACTATCCCTATATATTTTCAATCAACTACCATTCACCAGTCCTTGAACTTCCTTTCCTGATTAGTCTTGCATTTTTACAACACCTCCATCTGTGATAGACTTTATCTGATATGGCCCTATCTAATTCATTTTGAGCTTTCCTAGGTGATGCAAATACTTGATTGCATAGAGGATAACCATATCTCCCTCCTTAAAAATTGTCTTCTTGATATGTCTGTCATGCCAAGATTTATCCTTTTCTTCTTGTACCTCCTGATGAAAACATGTCATGATTTTTTCCTCTTCTAATTCCATCAGTTGAGCCAATATTTCCTGCGTTGCATCCCTTTCTGACATATCTGTAATTGTTGCAATGCACAAACTTGGTATTAAATACTCTAAGGGGACTACTTCCTCCTTTCCATACACTAATATAAAGGGTGTCTTCCCTTTTAGATTCTTGTACATTGTTATATAATCCCAAAGTACTACTAGTAACTTCAAATCCCAATCATGTCTATTTACATTACAAATATTTGTCAAGGAATTCTCCAAAATCTTGTTAAAGTCTTCCACTGTTTGATTTTCTTGAGGGTGATAAGGAGTGATCTTTTGGTGATGTATCTTAAATTATTCAAGCATTTACTCAATTGTATTATTGATGAAGTGAGTCCACTGATCGCTCATCAATATTCTTGGACATCAAAATTGTGTCACTACATGTTCAAATAAAAAGCATGTTGTAGTCTTTGCATTGCAATCCTTTACTGGTGTTACCTCAGCCCATGTGGTCAAGTATTATGTTGTTGTAATAATATATTTGGCTCTTGACCTTCTTGTTGGTGGATTAATTAGACCTACAAAATCTATTTCCCATTTATCAAAAACTTGTAATGTAAAATGCAGTCTTAGTGGCATCTCATCCCTGTTGGATGGCTTCCCAAATTTTTGATAAACATCACACTTCTAACAGTATTCCTTTGAATCATTGTGAACTGTTAGCCACCATAATTCTTCTCGCAATACCATATTCACGATAACTTTTCTTATGTA
Organism: Picea mariana; assembly: GCA_032191745.1. Taxonomy (NCBI): domain Eukaryota; kingdom Viridiplantae; phylum Streptophyta; class Pinopsida; order Pinales; family Pinaceae; genus Picea; species Picea mariana. The sequence continues at coordinate 162,393 of JASDQU010738175.1, forward strand.
ATTTCCTATTACAATTCCTTCATGAACCTCTGCCAAAATAATGGGTATTTCATGCTCCATCACACACCTTCTCAATATGTTGTTTTCTCCTAGTTTGTAAAAATTACTTGCAATCAACTAATAATCCATGACTGTGACCACCAAATTTTTGTTTTGTGCAGTAGAGAATTCTTTGGTGAAAATCATGTACTCAAAAACTCAATAATATAAAAAAAATACTCATAATCTATCTGTACTGAAAATAATTGTGCATCTGGAAAGTTGTCTTCCAAGTTGTTGGGTTCTTTTCGATTAGTTATTCTAAATAAGTGATCTGGTCTTGCATTCAATCTTCTAGGATTCACCACAAATTCAAAATCAAATTCTTGGAAAAAAAGTATCCATATGCATATCCTTCCCCACAACACTGACTTATTGACTAAATATATAAGAGTTTAGTGGTTTGTAAACATTTTGAAATGTTTTCCTAACAAGTAATTTCTATATTTATGCAAAGCATGCACCATAACTAATCCTTCTCTCACTGTAGTGTTATAGTTTTGTTCTGAATATGATAACTTTTTTCTTGCAAACGCAATAGGGTGATCTATCTCACCTTCCCCTGGTTGGGTTAATAATTCTCCTAGTTCTATTGCATATGCATTCACATGCACACATAATTCTTTTTCCCAGTATAAGAATACTAAAATTGGCGCAGTAACCATATTCTCCTTCAAAATATCCAAACTATGTTTCCATTCATCATTCCACCAATGCTTAGTGTCTTTCCTCAACAACTTCTCCATTAGCGAAGTAATCTGTGCATATCCTCTTATGAATTTCCTATAATATCATGTATGGCCCAATGTACTCTTCAACTGGCACACTGACTTTGGTAGTGGTAAGTTAACTATGACAACAATTTTAGTAGGATCAACTAGAAGACCCTGTTTACACACCACATGTCCTAACAAAATCCCAAAAGGTGCGTTGAAAATACATTTCTTAATATTTAATGATATATGACATTGTTTGAATCTATCTAACATCATCCTTAATACTTCAACATGATCCTTCAATAAACTGAACATTTTCCAATCATCCAATTAAACCTCCAGAAACTTGTGAATGAAGTCCTTAAAAGTTGCTACTATTTCCCTTGAAAAAATGGGTGGTGCATTATTTAATCCGAATGGTATAACTGTATACTGAATTGATCTGCACTCTATAGAAAATTTTGTCTTATGCCTATATTTTGGCACAATCCTGATCTGATGATAACCTGAAAATCCATTTGTAAACGAATAAGCTTCTCCCTACATTCTCCAAAACTTCGTCTGTAAATGGCATAGGAAAATGATCATGTAGGAAAGAATCATTGAATTTTCTCAAATCTACACAAATCATGATCCCTCCTTCTTTTCCTGCACCACTATAGGAATGATCCATTCTTACTCTTCTATAGGTTCTATGACACTAGCTTCTAGCATCTTGTCAATTTATGTCTTTACCTTCTCATTGTATATTGGATTCAATCTGTAAGGCCTATGTTTGATAGGTCTTACTTCTGGCTTCAAAGGTATCTTCATCTCTCATTTCTCTCATGTTAACCCCTTTATCTCTAAGAATTTTTTTGGGAAAAAGTCACTGTACTCACACAGTAATTTTGTGATCCTTTATACTATATGATTATCCCAATAATCTCCAATACTTGCCATATTTGATTTTTCTGTAGTTCCAATGCTGACCTTATTGATATTTAATGGTGTAGCATAATATTTTGAATCTATATTGGGACCTTCCACTTCCCTTTCACCTTTCACTTATGGGATTTGTATATTGCACAAATTATCTTCTGTTGGATCTTCCTCTTTTGCGATGTGATAACAATGTAGAAATTATTTAACTATCTGTCTAGCCTACTTCTAATATGTTGGAACTATTTCAAATTCTGGTTCTTCAAAGATTTTGTCTCTTGCCACTTTTAGTGTTGTATCTATCTCTAGATTTTCATTCTCAAAATAAAATGTAATTGTGAAATTCTATTGTATATCTTCCTAGTTAACAGTTTCTCTACGTTGTTCTTGTTTTGTGTACCAGTTCTTCAGAATTTCTTCTAGTGTGTGAATAAAATGTTGTGGCCATTCTTTTGGTGGTACTAATCTTGATTGAACTATGCACTTATATACATGTTCTTGAGGTTGTCCAAATCCCTCATATTTCTCCTCATACCTATGCTCGTGCTCTGCACCGAATCTGATGCGTAGTAACCTTTTTCACTAAAACCAATTTTTGATATTTTCCTTGTGTGTACCCCACCATCTTGCAAGTGGATATTTTAAAGAAATACATAATGATGGTAATCTTTGATTTTACATAACCTCTACCTCAAATTTCATTAAAAATTCTTCTAAATCATTCAATCCATAAAAAGTAGGAGGTTATCTTACATTTGTACCAACTTATCTCAACGTGCATGTCATTTTGGCACATCTCCTGGTACAGAATTCATGTAATCGTTGTTGTCAGTTATCTAGTCCTTAGTCAAAATTTGAAGCACAAGAACTAATGCTCCTCCATCTAAGCATGCCATCTACATTTGGGTTGATATAATATTCTTCGCGCACGATAGTTCTACATAACTGATTCACATCTTCTGTCAGGATATTATCTATAGCTTCCACATACCTTCCTCCTTATAAGGGATCCAATTGCACAATAACTCTGTATTCCCTTGATTCAAAGATCAACTTTCTTGTCTTCAAGTTGATAATAGTTTGGTTATCAAAATCCCAATCTAGACCCAACAATGTTGGATATGGTGAAGTATTGCCTACTATGTCAATGACTTCAAAATCATCCATGGTGTGCACACCATCTAAATCTACTGGAATCCCCTTCAACCTCCCAATTGGCACCACTATGTGTTGATTTTCCAACTTCAACTAAATAGGTCAATACCCCAATTGTGGTTCTCCCATAGCTTCCCAAGTCTTCTTTGGTAGAACATTGACTTCAGATGCTAAGTCTAGTATAATATCCTCCATATTGAAATATTCTATGTTAGCATTCAATCTGAATTCCCTGTTGGTTTCTCTCTTCTTACAGACTTGACTTACTATTTTTACCCCCACTTCCCCAGGATTACACTTTTCTAACAAATTATGCAGTACTTGTAAGGAATGTTTATCACTCAACAATTTGACACAAGCTCCCAAAAAGTTTCTTAAGTTACTTACCTGTTTTAAAGACTACTCTTGAATGGTTTGATCAAGTAATGAAGGCATCTCGTAGACTGGTATCTCATCTACTAGATTAGTTCCCGATGTAGAGGAAATATTTTCCTTCAGAATATCCTTCCTAGTCTATTTGAATATCTCTTTCTCTTTGCATGCATCAAACTTCTGTTCAGGCACTGTATTCTTCCTGACCCATTAGTATTGGTCTTGATACTTCTTGGCTACATCTTATTCTGTCTTAGTTCCACTTCTAGTAACTATGTTAATCTTATTTCCTTCCTCCTCTCTGTTTTCCACCCCGATCCATTTCATGTTTTGATTAGTCTTGTTCCTCTTATCATGTATATTTATCAACAAAGTTGGATAATTTTATGTTTCCTGGTATATTGCATGATAATACATACAGGTCACAAGTGGTTGTGGGAATTCTCTTGCATAGTGCCCTAGTTTCTGAAAGTTATGACAAACGACTGGACCTCAACCTCCTCCAAAGCCTCTTCCTCCATGACCTCCTCCTATGAATCCTCCTCTTCTCCCCGGATTATCTTTGCATTGTGTGTTATACTGAGGTCCCTTATTATATTTTCATTTCATGTTATTGTACTGTAGTGGTGTTTCACATTGTTGTGTGGGATTATACTATTGTTTCCCCTGAAACTGTTGTGCATTGTATTGTGGTTGTGTTGAAAACTACTAGGTGGGATTATATTGTGGTTGTTGCGCATTGTTATAAGACAGTTGTTGCACAGGTTGTCCCGATATATGTTTAACTTGCACCCTATATGTATGTGCAATCCTTTCCTTCATCATCTACAAGGTTCTGTAGTCCTTGTTTTCATGTCCAACTGACTTACAAAAGTTACAAAATATGTTTTTAGAAACTTTCTTATACTTCTGCATTAGAGGGAAATTATAGGGATCATGCCCATGTGTTTTGCAAATCTCGCACCATGGTCCTCCTAAAGATAAAGGGTTTGGAATACCCACTCCAATATACTATGAAAATAATGGACATTCATTCTTGTAATGGCCTTTTGTCCTGCACATTGTACACCAGGCATCTTCTCTTTTCTCCTTTCCTTTGTTCCAATTCAACTAGAATGTTAAGTTATTCATATCTTTCTTAAKATCTTACAAAACTCGATCTATATGTTTGTACTGGTTTTCCTCTAGCTATAAATTTTCCTATACGGCCTCATCCTGACTTTGAAATTTCTACTATCTCAAAGAATACTTCAAGTGTGGCAACAAAGAATTAACAATCAAATGTCTATKATGTGTATCAACGATAGTGTATTTTAACTTACCTTTTATCCTCTTAAACCTCTGTTTGAATTCCCATACTGATTCTCTTGGTTTTTTCTTGATCTTTATCATTTCATTCATAAACTGGTYTTCTGATCTTGGTTTATGAAATTCGTTGATTAATTGTCTTTTCACATCTACTACAATTGTAGGTGTTCCTGTTGRATTATTTGTTGAGAGACCCATGTACCAATCTAATGTGCGGTATCTGAATGTGATTTCAAACTATGCAACCTTTGTATCCTCATACGTAATMTAATTTGCTGCCCATATATTCTCACAAATGAACAAGTTTTTTTCTAGATCATCTGACCCATCCCCTCGGAACTTTGGTAACTTGATAGTTGGATCTTGTCCTTCCATTGTGAAATTTGTTGAAATATCACCTCCACGTGGTGTAGATACTTAACTGCTATTTGTTGAAATTACACTTCTACTACTCGACCCACGTCCTATAAAAAGTATTATACCACTAATCACTTGATGGTTAACTTATTTTTATTCTTCATCTGTCTTCTTTGCACATGGGGTTGTGGGTTCCACACAAATTCAGATATGGAATGGAGAGATTTCTTCTACTCCGGACCCAAGACCTCTAGTTTTCCTCTCATATGTGTCGTGCAAGATATAAAAAATATTCCCTATGGCATGAAGATCCTCTACCTCTTCCTCATTGTTTTCCAGTTCCTATTGCTCAGATACAACCCTCTTCTTGTTATTCATATTATACTAGTAGGGTCATTCACTACGCGTCATGCTCACATTCCTTATGATTTCCCTGGTCCTCTCATCATCCATTATGATGGGGTCCATTGCTTCCTTCTTCTGGCCTCTCTCCAGATCCTTCTCCATATCTCAGATCCTCCTTAGTGCTTCCCCCAACTCCCCATGCACGCATAGTGATCTAGTTGTTTGATTCCATGGTCATTATGCATTAATCATGTAATAAGATCTTGATCGATGTGTACAGAGACTCAATGTACCTTCCTCTAGGTCCCCTCAAGAAATCTTTCTCTGTAGCAGTATATGACTTTGTTGTATCTGCTGCAAACTCACTGATAAACCCCATAGTAATGTTGTCTACCCATAAATCCACTACATGCGTGAATTTATTATTACCCTTTCCAACCGTGCAATATTTTTAGTATTCCACTATACTAGACTGATCCAATTATTTAGATGGGTATCTTTCAACCTCAATATCCACTCCTGTAATAACTATCGAAAGAAAATCAATATTCTTCATGAAAATCAATAAACACATACATCTGCTGGTACTGGTGTGGTGTATACTTGGAACCCTTATTATCTTTCTACGTGAACTCTAACTGATTTGTCTCCAACCATATTTAAATCTCTTTCATTGTAGGATTCCATGGCCTGAACATCCCTTTTTTACCATTGCATATTCTTCATGGAATCCCTTCCTAGCTCTCCTTCTGAGTTCTAGCCAGAAACAAAACCATTTGTTGGACTTATCAGTTGACCCAGGTTCTACCTTAGTTATTCGACAAAACCCTTTTCACCACAGGACCTTCTGGTAAACCATAAGGCTACACTATGCACAGAGGGCACAACGTAGTCTCATCCGAGATGCTTTATGGGTGGTTGCAAGACACATATTTTTGAAGTCATGGAAGGGGTTGGGATTTCTTCTTTTACTTCTTTCCTAATTTGACATGCATGCTTATTACAATGTTAATTAGATCCATTAATTAATTCCTTTATAATATTGATTCCTCATACTCATTCTATTGTGCACTGTAATTAAAATTATTCATTGATCTAATCATTCAACCACAACTGCATAAATCATAAAATCATACACATTGCAACACAAGGTTTTATCGTGGTTCAACCCCCTGGGGTTACGTCCACAAAGTTCTTCTTTTTATTTCTTTGTCTACATCAAAATAATTCTATGATGTAGGAGCATCGCTTCAAATTCAAAGACACAAGCATGGAGGCAAGGATATGACATCTCAGTACGACAAAATTTCAAATCAACATTTAACTAGGAAATAAATGAGTTGTTGAGATATTTTGGAAACAACGTTTTTTAATATATCATGTTTGTAAAATTATTATATGACTATAAGGAGTTATAGATAGAGAGTGTCATCTCTTATCTAGTAATAACTGACATTTATTGTGATAGGAGAAGGTAGGTAACCGCTAGAACTTGATAGGATAGGTTTCAGATAGGACGTAGAGAGCTCAGGGAGCCACTCCTTAGATAATTGATTGTCGTATTGTAAGAGATAGAGGAGCATCAGTGATATCAGAGTAGAGTAGTAGATCGAAGAAATATGCAATGAAGAACTGTAATACTATGTAATTTGTTTCAGGAATGAATAGAACAGATAGAATTGTCCCAATTCCTTGGACAATGTTCATTTTGATGTGTGATTGAATGAATGATATAGTCTGTGAATGTTTTAGTTCATTTCGTTTATGTGTGATTGTTCAGAGTTGATCAAATGAATTTGTGACAAAATTGGATAAGTTTCAATTGTTTCTCTTCTAAAACTCGTGTGAAAGGTGTGCATATCGTTCACAAGGAGTGCATTGACAGAGTCTTGAATTGACCCAGAAGAGTTCAAAAAGAACAACTGGAACTTAGACTAGGTGCAAGGAGTACACAACGTCAAGGAGAGACTAAGCATCGAAGAACTAGAATAGAACACAAGGAGTGCAGGAAGAATTTATTTGGAAGAAATTGTTCAATCTGAGTTTGTCTAGATCGTAGGAACAGAAGGAGTGCGAGGGAAATCAAAATTCTCAAAGGAACCAAGCTCAGAAGAAGTAGCTCTTTCATAAGTGGAGACGAGACCGAAGAGACTGGGCTCACAAGAGGAGAAATGACCAAAGCCTTTGAACACTTACAAAATATTCTAAGTCCGAGGAAGTCGAAAGATTAGGAGGAGCGACAATAACCATTGGATCTAAGCATAGAGGATCGACAGTCATCCTATAAAGGTAAAGTGCATGGGCCTTAATAATTGTGTGTGTTTGAGAGGGAAATTTCCAAATTTTCGAAGTCCCAAAGTGATTTGAGACCACCCATCGTCAAGGGGGGATAGGTTGTGAAAGATCCACAACTTTGAAAGTTTTTGTACAAGGAGGAGGTGAAATCGATGAAATAAATCCTAACCACTAGTCGTAAAGGGGTGTACGTGTCAACATATATAAGGATTTGGGAAAAATCACTTCAAAGATTTCAGTTGAGAGTTGAAACTCCCAAAACCCGAAGTCTGAAGTGAGCCTGGACCGTTAGATCCAGAGAGACGCGTGGCGATAGATCATGAGCTTCAGGAGGAAACAAACGTGGAGTGTTGAAACTCCCGTAGTCCGAATAGTTGAAGTAGTTGGGGATCACCAATTTGTAGGAGGACACACGTCAACTGATTTGGTACTCTGGATAAAACGCTATAGGAAAAAGAGAGCATGGAGAAGTTGAGAATTTATATTTTCGAACCCTGGAAATCCGAAGTGAATCTTAGCCATCTGATTCAGGAGGACACGTGGAAGAAATATGCACACTTCAAGGGAAGGTGAAAGTTGAAGGTTGAGTTTTCCAAAGTCTGAATACCCGAAGGAATCACAATCATTGATCTACGAGACACACACATCAATAGATTGTGAACTCCAGGTGAAAGAATTTTGGAGAAGGTAGGTTCGAGAGTTGAAAACTTTGAAGCCTAGATTGGCACAAAAATCACAATTGTTGATTTGAAAGGGACACGTGTCGCTATCATGAATATCTAGGAAAGAGTGCTCTGAAGAGAAGGAAGGGAAGGAGGTATATCTTAGTCATTGATCAATAATCCTCATTCGAGATCGTGAGATCAACGGTCATGCTCAATTACGGGGACTGAAAGTGCTCGAGCTTTACAAATATGAGAGCGGGCCGCAATTGAAACCACGATATTGCCAAAAGGACGCATGGTGATTCGTAGTGAATTACGGGGAGAAAATTGATTTGGTTTCAAACCACTCTCAGCCATGCTCGCAATCACATGTTTTATGTGAGGTCATATCCCAAGGTCACATCTAGGAAAGGGCTAATGGAAAAGGAGCTAGCGCTCGAAATTTGATATTTTGGAAGCGCGATAGGAGAGGTCATGGGTATCATAGTACCTACACTAGAAGTCGAAAGGACCTTTGTTTATCTATAAAGTCAGACCATCAAGGTTTCAAAGAGTCGATTTGGCTCTGAGAATCGAAGATCCTTGACCGGGAGGTCGTGTAGCCTAAAGGAGAGTAGGGGGGCTGCATCAGGTGGTATCAGAGCTATTGAATTTGTTTGCAGACAAGAGACAAAGGTGAAAGGAGATAAATTGATATCAGCAGTGGTATCAAGATTTGATTATGTTCATAGACATTAAAAGGTGACACAGTGGAATCATGCCACCCAGAAGATGCAAAGCGAATCCAAAAATGGAAGAAGAAATGAGGTGACTCATAATGCGACTGGACACCATGGAAAAAATGCAGGGGAGATCACCAGACACTGGATTTATTAATGAAGTTTAAAGCGAAGAGAGAGAGGTTGAAGAAGATGTAGCAAATAATGTTGCAGAAAACCGCTTATTCAAAGTTGTTTCAAGAATAGGAGAAAAAGAAAAAGTAGAGGTACCAATGTATGAAGGAAATTTAGAAGTCAAAGAATTATTTGATTGGGTACATTCTATGGACAAATACTTCGATTATGAAGATATCAAATAAGAAAATATGGTGA